>PVJS01024080.1:0-10445 GCA_004027185.1 Glis glis
AAGGGAATCAATGGAATTACTATCATAAATAACATGTACATGTGAAAATATACCAACATCATTCTTGGTACTTCATACGGGTGGGGGGAGGCGGGGGGGCACCAAGAGCTGTGTGCATATATGTTAACATCAAATAGATATTCATTGCAATGTAAGACTCCAATGCACCAATAAAAGCACGTTAAAAAAAAATAAAAAAAATAAACTGTTAAAAAAAATGGAGAAATTGGAAAACAATATAAGATACTTTACAAATGAATGCACATTTTTCTTCAAGAAACAGTATCTTGGATACTATCTAAAAGCTTGGGTGTTTATGCAAATTATTTGAACCTTGTACATAAGTCCTGATTCAAATATTGGCAAGATATGGTCATTGTGGTTTCGAGTACCTTCTGCAGCAAGTCCCAACAGTAATATCGCTAGGGTAGATTTTCTTGTTCCAGTGTTTTCAGAATTTGGAATTAAGAAGATATAAGAAAAATGAATAGAGAAGAGCACGCATGTGTGCATTATGAGCAACCACACGCCGTGTTTACTCTTTAAGAAGGATCTAGTGAGGCTTCCAGGGTGGAACGTAGGAAGAGTCAGGAAACATCTTATCTTTGATCATCCTAATGAGACTGAAATCTATCCTACTTTGTTATTTGCTCCCCCAGACCCTCTGTTCAGGGTTTGCCGCACTCATGGTTATTGGTTTGTCTGTTAACAGAACTCTTCCTCAAAATATTGTCTTCTCTTGTGATAATTCTGGTTTCAAAAATAGCCATAAAATCTAAAACAGAACTCCAAAGAACATTTTTTCCTGTCAACAATAATGCTAAAATTTTGTAGTGTATTTGTGTACGCTGGGTATTAATTTGTGTGTGTTGGGTATGCGCGTGCATGTGCGTGTTAAGAACCAATCACTAGCTTTCATGTAGAAAAGAATGCTGCCAAGTAAGTGTGCATATAAATTCCTATTTATTGAAAATGTAACTATTATAGCAACATAAAAAATCAATGTTTGTCCAATTATTTTCTGCAGGCAGTATCATGCATTGTAGCATAGTTTCTCATTAGATTAAATCAAACTGTTCTTAAATACCATTTTACCAGCTGTTACCAGATAAAGGGTGAGCAGAACAGTTTGTAGTAGCAAATCTGTAGCTCTCTGGTAAGTGTCCTTGCCAACTTGCTACAGCTGTGTATACTGTTTATAAAAACACAAATGCCCTTAGAGGTTTTTCTTAAATTTTATTGAAGTATGCTTTTTTTTTCTCCAGAATAATTTCATGCTTCTTAGGGAGAAAAACTGTTGTTGAAGCCCATAAAAGAAGTCAAATTCAGTACAAAATTGAAAATATTTTAAGCTTTAATTTACAATAAAAGGCAAGAATTGGATCATTAAGAGGTAGATGCATCAAAATAGTCAAGTAAATTTCCCAATTTCCCCAAGCATATCTATACATATATAGATTTTTATAAATATTCTACATTTCCAGTAGTTTAAACTGGGCTTTAATCAAATAATTAGTAATCAGAACTTCTTAAACACTGTCCCAATAGGAAATTGAAAGGACATACTGCCCCAAATTTTACCTTATTTTCAAGTTTTAAGTAATTTTTAACCTAAACCAAACTTTTATTCTACAGATAAGAAACTGAGAGTTCTGATCCTTGACCAAGATTATACAACTTATTAGTAGACAAGATTTCCAGGCCCCATAAACTCCATTTATATCATGCAAATGGAGTCTCATTACTGGGACTCAGTATAGCCTGAAACATCTGCTTTCTATTCCAATTCACTTTGAACACATCCTGCTGAACAACAAAGTTTCTATAAGTCATAAAGCACAGGGAAATACAAAGTGTTAATATTCAAAATTATAACAAAAATAAAAATTTAATGTTGGTTTTTATGAAGGCATTACAAAGAGCATTTATATTTCAAGCAACTAATAAATCATTCTAAGTATATTATTATATATATTAGATGATAGAAAACAGTTATTATTTCCCCATTTTGCTCTCAGTTTCTTTCTCTCATCATTTTTTTATCATTCTCCTTTAACATTTTGTTTTTTCCATGAACAAGTGTGTGTGTGTGTGTGTGTGTGTGTGTGTGTGTGTGTGTATGCTTGTTATAATTATTATATTAGGAAGTATAAGAAAGTATTTTCCTAGCTAAATAGAAAGCTCCTATTGCTCTCTCCCACATTCCTCATTCTCAGTTTAATGCTTCTGTTTCTTTTCTTTTTTTCCTTTTTTCCTTTTAGTATTTACACACTTTTCAACATATTGAAATCAGTATTCCTTCTGTGTTTTACCATGAATTTCACTGTGTACCTGAACCCTGAATTAAACCATTTTGATTATTAGGTTGAAGATTTTTGAAGAAAACAAAAATAAAAATCTGACCGACTGTTATCTTCTTGAAATAAATGTTTTCTTTGGCAACAAATGAATGTTTCACAGATTTTCCAAACTGTTACAGAGGTCATAAACAAGTGACTTGGGAACAAATCCTCACTCACAGATTTTCTTTTTTTTTTTGGCTCTTGCAATTGAGGCGTCTACAGAATAATCCAAATTTCTGGCCAGTGTTGCTGCCCTTTAGTATCCAGTTGGAGCTGAGTAATGGCTTTTCTGGAGTTGGACATAGATGCCCTCCTTTGTGGGAGTCACTATCATTCCTTAATGTCTTATGTCCACCCATTTTGTGCATTTACCTACCTGTCAGACCATACAGGTGATTACATTTGAAATCCCTGGTAAATACTGAACACACCTGAAAACACTGCTTCAAGAGGCAGAACAAAATAACAGATTGTATGTGTTGAGAAGGTCATATCTAAATGTATCCATAATGTGTTTTCTAAAGATTTTCCCAAATGACTTTATTTCCTTGGTTAAAAGACTTCAGTGTCACTGAAAGAGCTCCTTAGGATTCCCTTTAGCCCCCAGTGGAACCTCTTGCCACTTATGCATCACCCTTCCACAGCTCTTGAACAACAGCTGGACTGAAGAGCTTTCAGGCTTTATACGATGTAATTATCACTCTTGTGCCAGATAGGTCTTTGCTTATTGTGTCTCCTATCCTAATGCAATGCCCACACCCCACCCCTGCCTGCCCAGCCCACTCATTCACATTTCATCCCAAACATCACTTTCTCCAGGAATCTTCTCCTTATCTTATCTTTCCCTAATGTGCCGAATCCTCACACAGGCAGTTCTGCTCCACTGTGAATGGGCGATTGCATGCTTGCTCATCCACATCCTGCTTTGACTCTAGGATGTAGGAATTCAGTGTCCATGTATGATTCATTATTGTATTTCCAATGCCTGTGATTTCCCTGAAAAAATGAGGCATTTAATAATTTAGTAAATAAAGAAATGGATGAATGAACGGGGTTTCGAATGGATGGATGATTAGTTTCCACAAATCTGCAATGAGGGGTAGAGAGCCAGAAAAACAAAGTTCTGTCATAATGTTCTGTGGTCATTTTGAGTCCTGTTCCATCTGTGGCCTGGTTGTCTTGTATACTTTCCCTTTGAATATCAGTTCCAGGAAGGGGGAGGCCTTAATAAACTTTTTTTTTTTTTTTTGCGGTACCGGGGATTGAACGCAGGGGCGTTCTACCTCCGCACTACGCCCCCGGCCCTATTTTTTATGCTTTATTTTGAAACCAGGTCTCACGAGGTTGCGGAGGGCCTCACTAAGGAAAGAGAGAGACAGAGAGAAAGAGAGAGAGAGAGACAGAGCGAGAGCTGAGGTTGGCCGCGAACCCGGATCCTCCGGTCTCTGCCTCCCAAAGTACTGGGATTACAAGCATGCACCACCATGCCCGGCCTTAATAAACTATTATAGCTGGTTGTTTGCCTCCCAAAGCCATAATTCCCAAGTTCCATCCTTTCTCCACTCTGGAGATGTACCATGGAAATGTAGTCAGTGACAGCGACAGTCAGCACCTTGAGCCAGGCCCCTGCCTCCACCCTCTACTACCATTGCTTTTCCTGGACCTGCTTCCCCACATGGACCCCTCAGATCCCAGTCCTTCTTCTCCCAGGCTGGTTCTATCTTCTCTGTTAGGCCCTTGGGATGGAGATGTGCTTCCCCATGTCAGGTTGGTTCTTTATCCTCCTTTTGTCCCTGGGCACTGTTTTTCACTATGGTCCTTAACTCTGTGCATCCGCACACCTCTTGTCACCAGTGTTGCCTCCCAGTCTCTACCCAGCTCCCTGCTTGCCCTGGAGAAAGGAAGTAAAGGAGAAATTCCACCAGCAGATTCCTGCTTTCACTCACTCTTACATCCTTCATTTCTGCCCTACCTTCTCTTCTCAATTTTCTCCCTACCCTACTTCCAATCAGTATCTTTCTTTTCATCAGTGTTTTCTAATGATTTGGAGAGATAGGTCTATGAGTTCATCATTAGAAAATTTAGACTTGATTTTTTTTTCACTTGGATGCTAAATTAAGTATCAAAATAAGTATGCTTTAGATAATTTCGATGACTATTTTATACCTAGGTTATTGACAAATTGGTTCAGGGTCCATATTTCAGTTTGTGTTTACCACTGTGGTCAAAGAGCACCAATTTATTGATCTCAAGCTAATCACATAATTAAAAAGGCAGAATAAACATGGAAATGATGTGCTCAGGTCAAGTGAAGTCTCAAGAACATCACAGACAGATTGCATGCAAATGAATATTTTATAGTAATTCACAAAAAAACAAGTGCTGGGAAAGCTGAGTCATCCCCAAATGAACAATAGTACAAGCACAATGAACTCAAAAGAATTTTGTAGTAGCAATTGCCAATTGGCATTATGTGCACTAGCATTTTGTTTTTGGAAAACAACATCATTTGTCACATAAAACTGATAATTTGAATTGTATTGTTTGGTAGAAGTTATATTTGGCTTCTAAATTTAATTTGCCTTTATTTAAGAGTATTAAATAGAATTTATGGACAGATTTATGTTTGAAGATATTTAAGTAAAATAATAGTAAGCATAACATTGAGAGTCAATGAGAAAGAAAAAATTTGAGCAATTTTAACCTGTATCCTCACACATATTTCGGTCAACTTTACTTCTTTTTAGAAGCCTTTCCTTGGAAGCTTTATCTCAACTATGGAATGTAATTTGGTTTTTGTAATTTATTTGTGATAAGAATAAAAGGAAGATATTGAAGGGAAACACACCAAGGCCTGTGTGCATGTTTGTATGACTTTGAAACTCACTATGAGGTATAATTACAATGCACCAATAAAAGTATAAAAAACATAGACATTTACAATCTGTCACCACCCTTTACCTTACAAAGAAAATTCTAAGTTCCCCACTCTCATCCTCAACTCTGATTTCTCAAGAATGAGAATCTACCAGATAACACACAAACTGATTGCTGAAAAGAAGAAGGAAATTTTATGGGTGTTTTAGTTTATAAGAGAGAATAAGCCGGGCGTGGTGGTGCACGCCTGTAATCCCAGTACTTGGGAGGCTGAGACAGGAGGATCACAGTTTCCAAGCAAGCCTTGGCCACTTATCCAGGCTCTTAGCAACCTATCAAGATCTCGTTTCCAATAAGAAATAAAATCGGGCTGGTGGTATATCTTGGTGGCAGAATGTCTCTGGGTTCAAACCACAGTACCACAAAAGAGAGAGAGAGAGAAAGAGAGAGAGAGAGAGAGAGAGAGAGAGAGAGAATAACCCCAATAACAAAGCAAGAAGGACAAACTATAAGAAAAGAAAGCTAGAGATCAATATGCCTTATAAATATTGATGTGAAAATCCTCAACAAAGTACTAACAAACCAAAATCAGCAACTTAATAACAGGATCATACACGATGACCAAGTAAGTTTTATTTCTGGAATGCAAAGATGGTTTAACATCCAAAAATTGATCAATGTAATACAACATATTAACAAAATGAGGAGAGGAAAATGTCCATCAAAATGTTGATGCAGAAATATCATTTGGCAAAATTCAATGCAATTTCATAATAAAAAAATCTTTTAAAAACTAGGAATAGAGAAAAACAACCCCAGTATAATAAAACTCATATATGAAAAAACTCATAGCGCACATTATACTAAATGGTTAAAGACTGGAACTTTTTCCCCTAATGTCAGAAAGAAGAAAAGGGAGAAGACTTTCACCAGACCACTGCAAATCCTAGACAGAAAAATTAGGCAAGAAAAGTAGTAAAAGTCATCCGAATAGGAACTTAATATCAATATTAACTAATACTTGGAAAGGAAGAAATAAACACATCTATTAGCAGATAATAGGGTGTTATATGGAGAAAACCCTAAAGATTTCACAAAAAAAATGGTAGAACTAGTAAACAAATTCAGCAAAGTTGCTACAAAATCAACAAACAAAAATCAGTTGTATTTCTACACATTAACAAGAAAAATTGAAAAGGAAATCAAGAGAACAATTCCATTTGCAACAGCATAAAAATAAAATACATTTTTGGATAGGACCCCAAAAATAGAGGAATCAAAAGCAAAAATAGAGAAATTGGATTATATCAAACTAAAAAGCTCTGTACAGCACAGGAAATAGGAATGAAGAGATAACCAAAATACAGGACAAAGTATTTACAAATTATACATCTAACAAGGAGTTGGTATCCAGAATATGTAAGGTACTCCAAATGTTCAATAGCAAATCAAACAATGAAACCCAAATAACCTGGTGAAAAAGTGGGCAACAGCCCTAAATAGACATTTCTCAAAATACATACATAAATGGCTAACAGGCATAGGAAAAATTGCCCAGCATCACTAATCATCAGAGAAACAAACACAAATCAAAACCACAAAGACATCTCATGTCAATAAAATTGCTGTTAGAAAAAGAATTAAGATAATGAGTGCTGGTGAGGATATAGAGAACCCTCCCCCAACTGTTGTTGGGAATGTAACTTAGTGCAATCATTATGGAAAACAGCATTGGGAGTTCCAAGAAAATTAAAACTAGAACTACTATGTGATCCAGAAATCCCATACTGGGTATATATCCAAAGGAAATTAAATCAGTATGTCAAAGAGACATCTGTGCTCCCATGTTTATTACAGCACTGTTCATAAAAGCCAGGAGATAGAGGCAACCAACATGTTCATCAGCTGATGAATAGGTTAAAAAAATGTGATCCATAGACACAATGGAATACTATTCAGCCCTAAAAAGAATGAAATCCTGTCATTTGCAGCAACATGGATGGAACTGAATATCATTTTGTAAAGTAAAATAAACCAAGCACAGAAAGACAAATAGTGCCTGATCTCAATCTTAATGTGGAATTTTTTTTAAAAGTGAGCTCATAGAAATTGTAAATAGAATGGTGGTTATCAGAGGTAGGGGAGAGTGTGGAGAGGAGAGGAGGGATGGGGAGAAGTTTGTCAATGGGTACTAGGTTATAGTCAGATGGGGATAAGAAGTTCTGGTGTGATAGTTAATAGTAGGGTGACTATAATGATAATACACTCTATATTTCAAAAAGCTGGAAGAAATAATTTTGAATGTTTTCATCATAAAGAAATGACAAATGTTTGAGGAAATAGATATGTTTAACCAGACTTTAAAATTACACCATGTATACATGTATCAAAATACCATATTACCCCATAAATATATATGATTTTCATGTATCAGTTAAAAATACATCTAATTTGAAATTTACAAAACACAATGAGATACCACTTTACATGCATTACAGTGTCTATTATTAAAAACAGAACCAAACAAAAAATAACAAGTGTTGGTGAGGATGTGGAGAAACTGGAACCCTTGTTCATGCTAATGCAGATACAAAATGGTGTGCAGCTCCTATGGGAAGCAGGATTATATTTCCTCAAAAAAAAAAAGGACACAAAGTTACCATGTTATATAGTAATAGAAAGCAGTGACTCAAACAGATATTTGTACTCTCATGTTCATAATAGTATTGTTCACAATAGTGAAAACATGGAAGCAGTATGATTGTCCATTGAGGGATAAATAGATAAATGAAATGTAATATATATATATATATATATATATATATATATATACACATTATATATACATATACAGTGCAATATTACAAAATATAGATACAATGCAATGTTACTCAGTCTTTAAAAAAGAAGCAAATTCTGACATATGCTACAAATATGGATGAAACTGGAAGGCATTAGGCAAAGTGAAGTAAGCCAGTTAGAAAAGGACACATACCATACGATTTCATGTGAGGTGTCTGGAGTGGTCAGATTCATCAGGACAGAAAGTAGGAGATTAGTCCATGGGCTGTGGTGGGAGGAGGGAGGCGTGGTCCTTTGAGGAGTGCAGAGTTTCTGCTTGGGGAAGATAGAAATGCTCTGGAGGTGGATGCTGATGACGTTTGTACAACAACGTGAATGTACTTAATGCTGATGACGTTTGCAAAACAGCATGGATGTACTTAATGCCACAGAACTGTGCATTTAAAAGAGATTAAAATGGTAAACTTTATGCTATGTATATTTTACCATAATAAACAAAAGAAAAAAAGAATAGCTATTTGCAAGGAAGAAGAGGAGAAGAAAAGAGGAAACAGAAGGCAACTTAAGGAGACAGGCTGTTTGGACTTCAAAGCAGATTTTATGTAGAGTTGAAAATGGAGCATAGAGGGCCTTTTTTTTGTACAGGAGCAGTCACCATTCATGTAGAAAATACTGAGAACAGAATATAACTGAGCAGAGGAAATTTTAAGAAATTTTTCGCTTCATATTGCAAATTCATTTTCTTATGTTAACAGTCTTTGAAATATGTTGGTAATGATCTACATTGCTTATAATTACTTTGGTTGATGGAATCTTTTTTTTTTTTTTGAGAATCCACACAAAGTTTCACACAAAACACCAGGTAAGTCAGGGTTCCATACTTGTTTAAGCAATACTTATCAAGCACTACTTTATCTCCTCTTCAGATAATTTCAGAGATTAGAGATCAAGAATTTTGGAGTATACAGTAAATAATCAGCATTTACTCTTATTTTCTGAAATAACACAAAATAGATTGTATCTATCCTCCTGTGAGTTGTTCTCCTAGCCATCCTCCATAATGTTTGAAGATTTTTTGAAACATTTTTGAACACTTTTTGAAACAGTTTTGGACGTTGTTTTGAAACATCTTTCCATATTTAATTTGGTCACTTAGGGAAGTAATTGGAACATTAAAAAACAAGGAATGACCTCTTGTAGTGGAGAAGAGCTAAATGTTCTATTTTTAGGATATCAAATGGATGGAGAAAATGAAAAGGGGCAGAATAAACATTTTATTTGACAATCTGTCACATGCAAAACAGAGCGGCAACGCTGCAATGAACAGACTACTATGGCAGCCGAACTCACTGCATAAGGAGAAACACTCATTTATCTTTAAATGCTCTTGCTTGAATTCCGATTGTACAATGCTTTGTGAATCTACAAACACAGCATACACTCGCACAAATAAGGGGGAGGAAGAAGACGTGACAAATTCCTGATCAAACACGTAAATTTAATTTACCACTGAAGAGTATGAGAAATTTGTACAGACTGATTAAACTTACATTTTGGTCCCTTTCAGATAGCAAGAGGTTTCAGCCTTCTATTGATATATATTGAAAAGGAGAAGCTTTCTTTCTGTTTTTTCCCCAAAATATTTTAAAGTTAAAACTCAATTGAAATAAAAAAAATTAGCTTTCTTCTCATAGAAGCATCCAAATTAATCTATTCTTCTTTAAATATTTTTTTCAAGATGAAAAAAACCTCTTCTCATGAAAACCCCCCAAAGATTTGGATTGATGCTTCCAAAAAACGCATGTCTCTAGTTCATCCAAACCCCCTGTTGCCCTCAGCAAAACTCTCCCGTGTCTTTGGACAGCTCTCTGGTTCCCATTTGCTTTGCTGACTCTATCCCACTCTGAAGATGCTGCCTAGTAACCTGCGGTTCTCCTTGTTCTCCCACAAACAGACTCACCAACTTATGGCCATAGCTGAGTTTATCAGGAATCCACTTCTCCTCACCTTGCCTCATTACACCCATCTCCCAATTCCTTATTTTCTTTACACAAGTGCCTTAAGCTGATGGAACACCAGCCGCCTCACCTGTCACACAGGGTAATGTCAGGTGATACATGAATTGATTAGCATTAAAAATAATACCTTACATTGTTGGTATTATGCCCCAAGCACCATGCTTGCTATTTCACATTTGAAGAAGCATGGCCTAGTGGCTCAAGACCTGGCCTTTGGATTCTACTGGGGCTCAGAAAATGATACCCCAAAGTGAAGGTCTCCATTGCTTGGTTGTAGGTCATAAGACACCCTCATCCCAGAAAGGGACCTGCCACATACCCAAAAGGAAGGGATGCTACTCAGAGAATCCAAGAAGAATCTTAACAAGATGCCTTGCTGGCTGGCCTCATCTCAGTCTATTACTAG
>PVJS01024080.1:10545-29093 GCA_004027185.1 Glis glis
CCCGGATCCTCCGGTCTCCGCCTCCCAAAGTACTGGGATTACAAGCGTGTGCCACCATGCCCGGCAAGACTATGCCTTTTTGTTCGATAGTATTTCTTCATGACTGTCCATGCTTCATCAAAACCAAAGATAAGAATGGAGAGTTCATCCTGCATCTTTGGGTCTTCAATCTGAAGACTCCTGTATCACACAAACCTATGATCAAGTAAATTTGTTATGTTTTTCTCTTGTTAATCTGTCTTTTGTTATAGGGGTGTCAGCTATGACCCTTTATGAAGGCCAGGAAAGTGATCATTCCGTTTTCTGCCCCTATGATTCATACTGCATGGAGTGAAATCTCGACTAGTTATCCCTGACCAGTGATTAGCATGTAATTGTGGACAAGTTACTGCACTTCTCTGAGAGTCAATTTCTTCACCTGGAAATAACAATTGCCTACCATGTTGTGTTGTTATGAGGATAACATGATTTATTAATAGAGCTGGCTATTTATTAAATAAACATATCCTTACATGAATTAAATGCTTGACAACTTCAACACTTACAAGGTACTTGAATATCATAAATACTTAACCAACTTCAGATACTATGAATCTGGGATTAGGTATCTTATTTTATAGTATTGATGTGGTTGCCAACTGGAAGAGCGATTAAAAGTGAAGCTCAATACAGATCTGGTTAGGGGTGTGGCCTAACCAGATCTTCCTCGTCCTTTGGTTGATTGCAGGGATGGATGCTTTCATAGTAGCTAAAGAAAAGTCAGGTGAGGAGCTGGGGTATCTGAAAATGAATAGTGTCTTTTTAGAAATTTTCTTTATTCTTCTTTTCCATATCCCTTAATTATACTCACTTTTGTTAATATATTCTCTCCATTCCGGCACTTCCTCTGGCTCAGGCAAAATGAAGAAGAAATTCAGTAGCAAATTCTACAGTCTCTTTGCTACCTTTACATGATAACCTTGGGGGGTCATGATGCATAGTTGGAGAAATATTGGTTTAAGCTACATTTTCTCTGCTTGTTGATGAGCGTGTCATATGGGACAGAAGCAAAGGCCAGCCTGAGGTTGAGATGTATTGCGTTTATTGCTTTTCTGCTATCTATGTCTCCTGCTCTGTCAGCAAAGGCTATTAGATTGGTCTTTGATAATTTTCTCTTCAAACTCATATTAGTTATTATCCTGTGATCTTAGTGCTTCAAAATTGATTTTCCAGTGATATCCTCCAATATTTTTTACATACACAGAAATTGTTTATACACTGCAGTTTCCTAAAAATTCTAACATTTAAAAATATTTAAATACAAATCTTTATAGAGACACTCTCATTCTTTTGAGCATCTCTCCCCATCCTCTGTAAGTTCTCAGGGTCACACAGCCAATTTATTATTACACTGCATGATGATTGTCCTCAGTACCAGTGAGGTAATCACACACATGTATTTTAGGTGATTAGACTTTACTGCTTGTATCTTATCTTGTCATTCTTCCTTTATATCCCTTTCTTATTCACATTTTCCCCACCTTTCCACCTCCTCTCCTCTCTCCTTTACTGTATAAGTATAAATAAAGACTATGTGAAAGAATTATTTGCTATGGACTTTCTTTAATTTTCTACCCATCACCATAATGGAATGTGGCTACCCTTGTCTCACACCAGATCCACTAAGCAATGCTACTTCTCTCAGTACCACCTGAAAAATCAATAACTCCCAAGAAGATCTAGAAAGATGCTAGACCTGAGACTGTCTTTTTAATCTAGACTTACAAAAACAAAAGACATTTATAATGCAACCCAGAAAACACACATTCTCTCTCACACACTGAAACAAAAGATTTACAAAGTGTAAACTTATTGCACGTGATATAGGCTATTTTAAATTTTATTTTAATTCAGAATAAAAATGTTGATCATGATATACTAAGTTCATTTAATGGTCTACCAATGTGTGGTGATTTGCAGCTGAGGAATTCTGTTCTCATTGCCTGAACAAAAAGATTGAGAACCAACAGTTTATCTGGAAAGCAAGATGATAAAAAAGAGCTCTTCCTCTTTTAATGTAGAGTCGTGTGTGTATGTGTGTGTGTGTGTGTGTGTGTGTTTACATCATATATGTCATGTGGTAGTACACTATATCAATTTTAAAAAGCAAGGTGCAGCCGGGCGTGGTGGCGCACTCTTGTAATCCCAGTACATTGGGAGGTGGAGACCGGAGGATCCAGGTTCGCGGCCAGCCTCAGCTCTCTGTCTCTCCCTGTCTCTCTCTCTCTCTCTCTCTCTCTCTCTCTCTCTCTACTTAGTAAGGCTTCCGCAACTTCGTGAGACCTGGTTTCAAAATAAAATAAAAAATAGGGGCGGGGGCATAGCGTGGAGGTAGAACGCCCCTGGGTTCAATCCCCGGTCTGCAAAAAAAAAGCAAGGTGCATTGGGCATGGTGGTGCATGCCTGTAATCCCAGTACTTAGGAGGCCCAGACAGGAGGATTGCAGGTTTGAAAACAGCCTCAGCAAGTAGTGAGACTCTCTCTCATCAACCTAGCAAGATTCTGTTTCAAAATAAAAATAAAAGAAAGTTAGGGGTGTAACTCAGAGTTAGAATGTCCCTGGATTCAATCCCCAGTACCACACACAGTAAGCAAAACAAGTTGTATTTTTTCAAAAGTGTACCAGTCAACATATCAAAGTACTGTACTTACTTAGCCAATAAGTATAATGACAACAGGAAAGCTCTTTACATGTAGATGCAGCCACTGCTAATATTATCCTCTTTTTTTTTTCAGAGAAAAGACAGAGGTTTAATTCAAGAAAAGTGAGATACACATTCAAGGAAAAACGCGGGCCACCTCGAGAATGTGAGAGCAGCTAATATCATCCTCTTTTTAAGAAACAAATAAAAAAATCCACTCTCTATATTGATTTCTGTGGTAAGTGTTAAAGGCATTGTGAATAGAGAGCTGGAGAGGGGGTGTTATCTCTTCGAAAAGTATGGTTTTACTAGAATTCAAATTTTACTATTGACTGGATAATAAACAGATTATTTCTTTTTTGACATCTAATACTAATTATTCCTCTTCTTTAAAAGTAAGTTGAACTTGACTTAGATAGAACTAGGAGGATGTGACTGATATTTCAATATTCTTGCTCTCTCTCTATACCCTCTACATCATCAATACCACCACACGATTTTCCTTCATCTCTACATTCACGTATGTTTTTTCTTCCAGCTCAAATGTGACCTCTGCAGGAAGCCTCATATAGCTCCTGTCTGGATGAGACTCCACCTTGCCCTCTTTTTTGGCACTTCCCTGCCTCACAACATGTTGTAGCTGTGCATACAGCCTCATATGTCCATGTTCATATTCTCTACTTAATGTAAAGCTTCCTGAGGACCAAGTACATTCCAGTCCAGTATGTCCATGCCCACCAGAGCCTGGGCCGCAGGAAGCCCTTGATGCGTAAGTGTCTGTCACACGCAAAAATAAATCGATAAATGGTAAATATGAAAGTTTCCAGACCAAGAAAGACAAAATCAAATCAACAGTTATCTCTTCATATTTCTGTAAAATAGTCTTTATAGATGAAAAGACTCTTCTAGACTTAATTAACAATAAAAACTTCATCAACTCATAACAGCAACTAGTTTTAGTTTCAGCCTTTCCCCAGAACATCCTCTCTTTATTCAATAACAGATCAATGGCCACATTTTGTGGAATGGTTTGCTCATAAGCTGTCAAAATCCAAACAGCTCTTTTGTACATAAAGCAAGATAAACTGAAGTTGGAATTGGCTATCCTGAAAGTTAAACTACTTCTCTAAATACAGAATGCGTGTTTACTGCTTCATGAGCTTGTTGGCAGTTTCCCTAAAATGACCCACATTAGAGCCATGTAAACATTTTGAAGATTACACCACAGCCATTCTCGTCTTTTCTTTTCTGTAACGATTACTATAATGTGTTCATTATGGGAAAGCACGCCCTAAGAATGCCTCGCTGAATTTTAAGAGAGCAGTGGTTGAAAGAAATGCTGTGCATCCAACAACCATTAAGAAATCAAGATGTACAAACCAAAACTTATTTTCAAAGAAGTTAAGTTGCAGAAAGTCTTTGGGTTGTGTACACTGTTGTGGCTAGTTTATTTCCTGCTGCTAAATGTTTTAGTGCCTGGAATAAAATATGCTGAGAATTTTTAAATTGTTTAATTTTAAAAATCCTTATTGAAAAATAATTGACATGCTTCAAGTTACAGGATATGTGCTAAGGATTTTTAAAATGTGGAAATGTAATTATTGCAACTTTATGGAAGAGAAACAGGAAATAATTTTTGTTTCTACATGTGGTGATGAAATAGGAAAATATCAGGCACTGAATATTCTATTTTCATGTAGTCCTGTTAGGAAATGGATGTAGTAAATATTATTTCTCCTCAAACTGTGACTTTGATCCAAGACTAGAAGAAGCAAACAAGGCACACAGGGCTACAAAATGTTAGGGGTTCTGAGGTTCCTGTAAATCCCAGTCCTGCACTTGCATGGTCCTTTGTTAGCATGACCTTGAGAGTATGTGCTCTTTTTGCAGCCTAGGCACCTGGCTCGCCTTACCCTGAGCCAGCAGTTGTCTTGTTGGGCAGTTGCACCACATTTTCTAGCCTCCCCAGTTAGGAATTACCTGGTGACTGAGTTCTGTCCATTGGAATATGAATAGAAGTAGTGTTTTTACCCTTCTAGTGATGATCCACAAAATCCTCTAAAGTACTGTGATGGTTAATTTTATGTCAACTTGACTGGGCTAAGGGATGCTTGGAAAGCTGGTAAAATATTATTTCTGGGTGTGTCTATGAGGGTGTTTCTGAAAGAGATTAGGTACAAATCAGTAGAGAAAGCAAAGAAGATCTGCCTTTACCAATGTGGGCTAGGGTCATCCAATCAGGTGAGCTTCAGAATATAACAAAAAGACAGGAGAAAGTTGAATTCCATTGCTTTCTTCCTGAGTTGGGACATCCATCTTCTCCCTTCCTTAGACATCAGAGCTCCCAATTCTCAGGCCTTCAAACCTCAGGACTTATACCATCTACAGCATCCCCACCAGTGTCTCAGGCTTTCGGCCATGGACTGGAAGTTATACCAGTGGCCGTCTTGGTTTTCAGGCTTTCAAGATTGTAACATCAGCAATTACAATGCACCAATAAAAGTATAAAAACAAAAAGCATATCATGGGACTTCTGGACCTCCATAATCACGTGAGCAAATTCTCAAAATCTCAATATATATATATGTATTATACATATGTAGATATATATTCTGTATATATACATATAGATAGATAGATAGATAGATAGATAGATAGATAGATAGATAGATAGATATTCTGTTTCTCTGGAGAACCTTGACTAAGACAAGTACCATTGTCCATGCTTTTTTCCCCAGAGGGCTCTAAGGATGTGGGGAGAGCAAAGCCACAATCTGGAAGTAACATGAGTCAATGAGTTGGCACCTGAAGAAAACAATGCTCAAGATTGCTGCCCATGCAGGAATACCCTCGTTAGATCCTTGAGTGAATGAAACATTAACTTTTATCATTATAAGAAACTAAAATTTGATGGTTATTTTTCAAGCAACTAGACTACTCAGACTTACAGTAGGTATAATTCCTCTTTTTTAAAAAATAAAAACAAAACTAAGGCTCAGAGAACCTATTTTAGCTGTCGAAGGTCATAAAACCTGTGATAATAGATCTAGGATTTGAGTTCCAGTCTATTTGACTCCAAAGGTCATGCTACTCAACCTGCTCACATTGTGTTATAGATATCCCTGGAAGTTACTACTGAGAATATTCTTAATAAAATTGGCCATTCTTTCCAAATATGCATCTAACATGGCTCATGATAGTTTTCAAACACATTAAATCTTAGAAGCTTTAAGTTAGGAACTAAAAATGGCATTGTCCTTTAAAATAAGTCATTTTAAGTAGGTAAAATTATGGTAAAAATGCCCCATTTGGATTTGAGCAGTCCCCACCTACCCCTGACACACACACACACACACACACACACACACACACACACACACACACACACCTATTTTCCTATTTTCCACTTTGGCTCACCAGATCTTGCCAGCTTCCAGAAGGTTACTGGCTCTGTTTTCCATTAGGTTGTGTCACAAACTGTGGCCAACCAACATTGATGTAATAAGGTGTCATAGAGAAAAATATTCCCTCTTCTTGTTTATTGATACCCAAATTTTATTGAGAGAAACTCATATTCAAACAGTAAAGCCATCATTATTTATTTGTTATCTTTTAATATGAGAGCTTCTTTGGAGACCTATATTCTGCAATATAAGCAGAAATGCAGGGCTTCTTTGGTGTCTGTTTTTCGTGTCAGATGGCAAGCCATTTACAAGGAGCAACCCAAAGACAAGGGCGGGGCACAGCCTATAAAATGCGCCCTCGAATCAATCTATAGCACATTAACACTCCAGACAATAATGCTGCTGCTTTTTCTCTTCCAAGCAAATCAGCGAGGAGAGAGGTAGGCTTGAAATAAAACACTAGAGATATTTTTAAGTTCCCCATGGCTTTAATAAATAGCTGGATGGAAGCTTCCCTTGCAATGTTTCCTAACTGGAAATGTGGAAACATTTACATGTCTTTGTTTCTATTTTAATTGATAGATAAAGATTATATACACATTTCTATATTGCTTTTAAGGTTTTTTGTAATTAAAGAATAAGCATAAATATCTTCAGTGTTGGTTTTCTTATTTTAAATAGTGAAGTGATGTGGCCTAATGAAAGATCACAGTGCATGGCTTCAGAAGAACATGGATATTTTCATGGTTCCTTCAAATGCCAGATAAATAACCACAGGGAAACCACTGACTATTCCAAGATTCAATGCTTTACTCATAAATTTAACATACTGTTACCTAAATCACAAGGCACAGTGATATGGATATTTCTATAATAAAATTAATCATAAAATATAAGACTTGTGAATGCTTAGCACAGATACTCTTTGGTTTGTTTTTTAATTTTTTCTGTTTCTCTGCTTTCTAGGTTTTGTGATGTCACAGTATTGAAGGATATACTCACATTGAGCTAAAATGCAATAAGGCATCCTTTAAAAAGAACTCGGCTTACTAGCTTTGATGAGCTAGGGCACCACAAATGTCATTGCAGTTTTCAGGTAAAGTGACTTTTCTAAATATCTCTTCACTCTTTCTTCTCCACCTACCCTGGGAACCATAGCTGAGCAAAAACCATGCCTGGATCATTCTCGTCTGTGTCTTTAGCATCTAGAACAGAGCCTCGTGAAGGCACACATGCTCCCAGAGTTTGGTTCTAGATCCACTCCTCATCATGAGGTAATTATATCCACTCTCAAAATTTAACCATTTTTGCCCTGAAGAATGGAAATGATGTGTCTCTCAACTAGCTTCACATGTCTTCCTGTACCAATCCACTGCCTGTGTCCAGATCCTACTGAATTTTCAGCAAATGTTTTTAAACTCAGAAACCAATAGAGAACCCTTCACCTTCTTCCTCAGTCCATTTTCTGCTGCTGTAGCAGAATACCCAATGCTGGGTACCTTATAAGAACCTTCTTGAAATATTAGTTTATTATATCTGTTTATTAACTTACTCTGTCATATTTTTTAAATAAAATGACTTTGATAGCCAAAAAAAATGAACAGAGATTTGTTGTTTTTTTTAACATTTGATAGGTTGAGAAGTGTGCAGTCGAGAGGCCTGAATCTAGGAAGGGACTTCTTCCTGCATCATCCCATGGTAGAAGGCAGAAGGGAGGGAGGGATGGAGGGAGAGAGAGAGAGAGAGAGAGAGAGAGAGAGATCCAGCCTCAAACCTTTTATAATCAACATTAATTCATGCATGCTGGTGATTCCCTCATAACCTAAACATCTCCCACATCTCCCATTAGTCCCTACCTCCCAACAATGTTGCATTGGGAATTAAGTTTCCCACACATGTGTTTTGGGGGTACACATTGAAACCGTAGCACCCTACTTCAAATTCCTGCTCTTTCTCCTTTACTTACTTATTTTTCTTATTTTTTTTCTTCAGCAAGAGATGACTCTATTTGTCCACGAGGGAAGAAATCAACAAATTATAGCTCATAAGCCAAACTTGGCCCACTAGAAAATAAAGTCATGTCAGGTTTTTGTTTTTTTTTTGTGGTACCGGGGATTGAACCCAGGGGCGTTCTACCTCCACGCTACACCTCCGGCCCTATTTTTTATACTTTATTTTTAAACCGGGTCTCACAAAGTTGCGGAGGGCCTCACTAGGTAGAGAGAGAGAGAGACAGGGAGAGAGGTAGAGAGAGAGAGAGAGAGAAACAGGGAGAGAGAGAGAGAGAGAGAGAGAGCTGAGGCTGACCACGAACCCGGATCCTCCTGTCTCCGCCTCCCAAAGTACTGGGATTACAAGCGTGCGCCACCACGCCCGGCTATAAAGTCATGTCAGAACACAGCTTTTCCTATACATTTATGCATGGTCTGTGGTTGTTTTGGAACTTACCATAGCACAGTCAATTACAATTACAATAAAGGTCTTATGACACAAAAAGCCTAAAATATTTATTACCTGGCCTTTTCCAGAGAAAGTTGGCTAACTCTTGAGCTAAGTCAACCAAGGAATAAACCTAGGAGAGATCATTGACTTCCCACCAAGCACAGGCCCTCATTCTCTCATCCAAGTAATTTTCCATACCAGTAAAATTGACCTCCTAAATAGTTCCAGCTCTGCCTCTTCCTCCATTTTGACTATCATTGAGACATAGTTTAAACCCTTATCAATTTTCTTTAGACTATTACAGTGTTCTAACTGGTCTTTGTGATATCATTCCTGACCATCTTAAAGCCATTCTCTACACTGTAGTCAGAATTATCTAATTAAAAAAGAAATTTGAGCTCCAACCTACATGTCTCTCAAGGGATGAATGGGTTACAAAACTGTGGCATATACACACAGTGAAATTTTACTCAGCCATAAAAAAGAACAAAATTATGTCATTTTCAGGAAAACGGATGGAACTAGAGAATGTTATGCTAACTGAGATTAGCTAGTTTTAGAAAGTGAAGGGTTATATGCGTTCTTTCATGTGTGGAAGGTAGAAAGAAATTGGGAAACAAAAAAGACTTCAAATACATGAGAAGAGATACCAGTAGAATAGTGGGAGGGGATTTGGTGAGGAAGGTGTGGGGCAAAGAGGGGAGACTTGCTGAAGGAAACAGTTCAAACCATCCTATGTACATTTGTGAAGCTATCAATACCAATTTGAATATTATGAACAGGGAGCAGGAGAGTGTGGGGGTGGGATCCAGAGTAAAACGCACTGGGTATTCTGTGCATGTATGTTTCTATCACACTAAACCTCAATATGATATATGGTTATAAAGCACGAATAAAAGTATATTAAAAAACAAATTTAATCCTAACAAATTTCAGAAATGTCTTACTGGCTCTCTAATGCCCATGGGATTAACAGTTATTGCCATAACATTTCCTACCATAATATGGAAATTTTAAATAATCTCCAGCTTCATCCCCCCACTCATCATTCTAATTTATTCTTTTAGCATTGTGAAATTACTTACTGTTCCCCTGCACGCTATTCCTCACTTGGGTTTATGTCTTCGTTCATGTTTCCCTCTTTCTCTGGAATGCCGTCCCCATTCCAAACCTTAATCCACCAAATATGCACCTGTCAATTTTCTTCTTTTTTTCAACTTTTTTTATTGGTGCATTGTAATCATACATCTTGATGCAGTTCAGGGTGATAGAGACACACATGCACACAGTGCTCATTGAGCCCTCCCCCAGTTCCCACCCCACTCCTGCTTCCTCCCCACCTTCCTGTGCTCAACACAGTGATTGGCTTTGATAAGTTTGTGTATGTACATCATGTCTATTGAGGGGTTTCCCTCTTCAACTCTTCCTTCCCTTTCACATCTCCCCCAGTTAGGTCCCCTCCTTCACTCCACTAAGCTTTTTCCTCCTTTATCTGGAGTCCCTCCTGTGTCCCAATTTCTCCCTAGCTTCCACATATAAGGGAGAACATCCAACCTTTCACTTTTTGTGACTGACTAATCTCACTTCGTATAATATTCTCCAGCTCCATCCATTTCCCTAAAAATGACACAATTTTGTTCTTCTTTATGGCTGAGTATAATTCCATTGTGTATATATCCCATAATTTTGTAATCCATTCATCTGTTGATGGACATCTCAGCTGATTCCACAGTCTGGCAATTATAAATGGTGCAGCTTTAAACATAGATATGCATGCATTACTATGGTAGTCTTATTTCAACTCTTTTGAGATATCAAGGATTTGTACAGCTAGGTCATATGGTAGGCTCATTCCCATTCTTCTGAGGACCCTCCACACTGTTTTCCAAAGTGGTTGCACTAACTTGCAATCTCACCAACAATGTATGAGAGTTTGTACTTCTCTATATCCTCACTATCATTTATTATTGTTTGTGTTTTTAATGATTGCCATTCTAACTGGGGTTAGGTGAAATCTCAGAGTAGTTTTGATTTGCATCTCTCTGATTGCTAATGATGTTGAACATTTTTCATATATTTATTGGCCATTTGTATATCTTCTTTTGTAAAGTGTCTATTTAGTTCACTTGCCCATTTTTCGATTGGACTATTTGTTGGGTTTTTTTTTGGTGGTGGTGAGTTTCTTGAGTTCATTGTATATTCTAGATATTAGTCCTCTATCAGAGGAGTAGCTGGCAAAGATCTTCTCCTATTTTGTCTTCTCTCTCTTGAGGATCTTGATAGTTTCCTTTGCTGCACAGAAGCTCTTCAGTATAATGCAATCCCATGTATTAACCCTCATTTTAATTTATTGTGCCTTTGGGGTCTTGTTGAGGAAGTTTTTACCTGTGCCTATATGTTGGAGTGTTGGTCGTATGCCCTCTTCAAGTAACTGCAAAGTCTCTGGTCTAATTTCCAGGTCTTTGATCCATTTTGAATTGACTCTTATGTAGCATGATAAAGTGGGATTTATTTCCATGTTTCTGCATATGGATAACCAGTTTTAGCAATACCATTTGTTGAAAAGGCTATCTTTTTCTGTTAATTTTCAACTCAAGATGACCTCATTGACCTAATCAGGTGAATCAAGTTTTGTTTATTGCCCTTCCAAATAGCACCTGTGCTTATATTTACCACAGTACTAAGTGGATTACACTTTAAGTCTTTTTGTAATCTCTGTAGTGAACTTCAGTTTATTCCATCTCTCCTTTTCCTAACCAGACTCTGAATATTCCTTTCAAAAGTGCCAAGTAAGATTTACCTCACCCTCAGCTCTAAGGAAATGGGCTCTGATCAGCTAGAAGCCATCAGCTTATCCTATCCTCCTCATACACTGATAACTTTATCTCATCCTTTCATCAGGGATGACCAGGAAAGTTAAGCCTCAGGCACCTGCTCATGGCATCTTCAGAAAACATTGACAGTTCATGGCAGGATCAATTGAAGAGAATCTCAGAACTTTGACTGGGAAGTATAAAATATCATTCACTTCTGCTGGGCTCGAAGGGGAGAGGTCATGACATTTGAGACAGCCGTTGCTTCTGTGAGAGTCTGGAACTGCCAGATAATCCTCATGTGGAGCCTAAGGATGAGTGTCACCTCAGGAAAGTGTCACCAACTCCTTGGTCTCCGTGACCTTGCTTTATTTCAGATCAGATTGCACCAGACATAGAGTATCCACTAAAGAAATACACACACTCCAAATGTCCTGTTGTATAAACTAATTTAAGTCTGGGATTATTTTTCTTTTTCACTTGAAACCAAAAATAAAAATATAATACTAAATATTATCCATAGCCTATAAGTACTTAGAAGGTTGTATTTTGCTCATTTTTGTTTCTGCAATGTTTTATGGAGTCCTTGGCACACAAAATAATATGAAGAAAAATGTCTTTAACTATTAGATATATTTATAGCAAATCTGGAAATTATTCTACAATATAAAGCCTATTTAAATCAACACACTTAATTAAATTGAAAATTACTGAACTTCCACTATTTATTGAAAACCATATAAAGCCCCCAATAACAAGTTTAGGTAATCACTGGTAAATAATCTATAGTGGAATGTTGACGGTCACTTCTAATGCAGTCTCACTAGAATCATCCTGATATTTTGCCTATGGAAAATGTCCTTTCATTTTTGTCCAGGTGCTTAATATTTTTGTAGATCTATGCTATCTTCTTATCTCCCACATGTTATATATTGTTCCATATTCCATTTATAATTCTAGACAAGTTATTTATACCCATTTTAAAGTGTTTTTATTCTATCTTAATGTAATTATTCAAAACTTTCATTTTAAGTTGAGTGTTCATCTGATGTATTTCTATAGCCCCAGCTTCTCTTTTGATGTATTACTTCATACCTTTGGGCACTACTGTCGACTTCAGCACTCACATTGAACACTATTGCCTGTTACCCTAAGAAATTCTCTGAAAGCCTACACTGGGATAAATTCATTGTTTTGCATTGCTACTCATTTTCACTCATGGAAATGGGAAACATTATATGGTCATTTCCAATTTGGAGGAGTGGAGTCAAAATTTACCATAATTATTCCTACCAGCTTATGGCTCCAGCACATCTGCTCCAGGTCAACAGGTCTCAGATGCAATTCTGGCCACACCAGTCTCTCCAGATATTCAGGTATCAGTTTGCCTTGCTACTTTAGCTCCCTGTAGAGCCAGAGAACAGCCACTGATTTTCATTTTTTCCAGTTTTTTTTTTCTTGTAAGGATGGGAGTCATGACTTTCAAGCTCTACATGTGAGAACTTAAATCACAAGTCAGTCCAGGCTTTTTGAAGGACAAGAAAATCATATCTGGGATTAAAGATAAACTTTCTAGTCATGCATGTTGGCACATGCCTGTAATCTCAGTATTTGGGAGGCTGACCCAGAAGAATTGAAGGTGTGAGGCCAGCCTCAGCAATTTATTGAGACTCTCAACAACTCATCGAGACCCCCTTTTAATGTAAAAGATAAAAAGGGCTGTGAGTGTAGCTCAAAGGTAGAATGTCCCTGTGTTCAATCCAAAGTAAAAAAAAATTAAAAAGATAAAGATAAACTTTCCTACTTCGTATGAACCATTAATTGTATTATAGTTTCAGGGTCACTACGCATGTATGTTAGCTCTCGAGAACTTTGATTTCAACATTTAAGAATTTCATACCTACTTTAAAAGATCTAAGTCTCAATCATATTCAAACACATAAACAATTACTCTCCCAGTATTTTTATCACTCATGTGCTAGTCAGAGTATCTTTCTGGCCAAAACATATCTAAAGAAAGCAGCTCTGACTATGTGGCACCTAGTATAGATGGCTCTATCGAGAAAGAAATGTCAATTCTGACTTAATCGATAAGAGTTTATAAGGAAATATATACTCAAGGCACTAGTAGTGAGAGAAGTAGTTGAAAGGATAGACTGATAGAGGTCATTATTTGGAAGAACCATGATGAGAGGGGGGTCACAAGTGAACCAAATATGAGGAAGCAAAACTCAGGAACATGAGGAAACTCTCAGTGAAAGCAGAGGGTGCCATACTGAGAAAACACAGCATAGTTCCAGGGCAGAGAAGCTGGGAGAGAGTGCCATGTCTCAGCAGCCCCAGCAGAAGTGAGCATGACCCTAGAGGGCCATGCTCTCTTTCTCTAGACCAGAGAGGACCGTGGGGTTTTAAATGGTGTCACCAGCGCCAGTAGCAATCCTGCATCAATGAAGCTCAACTCTATTGTGACTCCAGCTGTTAGTGACTCTGCTTGGTCCATTTTCCTGGTTTGTTTGCTGTTTGCTTTTGTTAAGACCTGCATGACTAAAGGCTTTGATTCTTTAGTCCAAAATGTATCCAGACAATAAACATTTCTGTCACTTAACAAAACTCAATCAACTCTTTCTTCCATGAAACTAAAAAAGAGTTGAATGAAGCAATTGTGATCTTAGTTTTAGAGTTTTTCCAGGGAAGGCGAAGACAACCAAAATACCAAATTTCCAATAATAGAAAATTTTCTATCCTGTTTAGCTAGAACTCCTTTCAACATCTTCCCTGTCTTCCATACTAATATACTTCTTTGTGCACTCTTACATTATCCAATATCCATACTGTTAAGATATGAATAAAATTAAGATAAAAATGATAATAAATTAGTTGATACTAATGGTGGTTTAACATGTCAGCCTTTTTTAGATGGCTTACTTGCTTTTTTTAAATACCTTTATTGGTGCATTATAGTCTCATATCATAAGGTAGTTCATAGTGGTAATGAAATACACAGCACTTGGTGAACTTTTACCCTGGCTCCCTCCCCACTTTCCCTCTTCCCAATGCAAGATATTGAGATTGGCATTGGTATCCTAACATATGTAAATAATGCCAATGGAGGTATTTCCTTCATTAATTCTCCTTCTACCCACCCCCCAACCCTCCCAAGACCACCTTCCTCACTACACTGGAGTTTTTCCTCTGTTATCTAAAATCCCTCTTGTATCCCAATTACTCCCCTGCTTCCCCACATGAGAGAAAACATATGAACCTTTACTTTATGTGACTGGCTAATCTCACTTAACATAATGCTCTCCAGGTTCATGCATTTTCCTGAAAATGACATAATTTTGTTCCTCTTTATTGCTGACTAGAATTTCACTGCATGTGTATCCAATAGTTTTGTAATCCATTCATCTGTTGATGGATACCTGGGTTGGTTCCATAATTTGGCTATTGTGAATTGTGCTGCTATAAACATGGATATGCATATATTACTATAATATTATGATATCAGTCCCTTTGTAAAAATACCTAGGAGTGGTATAGCTGGATCATATGGTGGATTCATTCCCAATTTTCTGAGGAATCTCCACACTGATCTCCATTGCAGCCATACTAATTTGCAATCCTACAAACAGTGTACACAAGTTCCTATTTCTCCACATCCTCACCAGCATTTGCTTTGGAAAAGAGTTCTTCCAAGGTAAGACAAAAGATGGCAAAATAGAGGAAGACCACAGGTTTCAGTTGCTCCAAGACTCAAAACTCAACCAGAAGGAAGATTGCTTCTTGACAAGAGAAGAAAAGCAATCAAAACTCAACTGAAGAAAGAAAGTCAAAATATGGTTGAAATGGACATAGCACAGACAGCAGAGGACTGAAAAGAGCCCCATACATCTCATCTGGTGAGCGGAGTGGAGGCAGTGCTATCTTGGTGAATCTGCACTGGGCCTGGTGGCTGACAGGACTGGCAGCTCTCAGAGACCAACTCCCATAAAGGAGAAACAGAATCTTGTCGAGCCAGTGACTGTAGAAAACCATCATCAAAAGAAATCACATTCTTCTCTCCATGCTTCAATACCTCAAGATTGCTAGTCCCCAGACTGCCCAGTGAAGTCCTATGGCTGCAGTTGAACTCAGACCAAGAAATGACAGGCCCTTCCTGCAGGGACCCCCGGGACTACAACCCGCCTTGGCAAGACAACTATGAATCTACAGACCAACCAGCCAAATAGACCAGCGAACGCCTGTGGCTGCAGCTGAACTCATCCCTTCCTGCAAGAACCCGAGCAGCACTTGTCAAGACCATGAGTTTACAAAGCATCCCAGTGGGAGCCTGTGAGGCTGCAGGGACTTGTGTGGCAATTAACAGACCCTCAGTTTGTGAGTTGGCAAATCATCCCTGCAGAGGTGGGGGCAGGGGCTACAGCTGGACTGACAGAAATGTGAATTAGCAGACAGTCCCTAGGGACACTCAGGCAAGTGGGACCTAGGGTCAGCTGTTTGCTATGCCCTGTAGAGTCTCCAGCAATCACCACAGGACCACCAGTAATGGTGTCTATAGGGTGAAATATCTCAGCTGACTGTGCTACCATCTCAGAAGGCTATAAACTTGTGCCTGGAGGTGTTTGGGCTCTACAAGCACCAACATCAGAGGCCAAAATGTTTCAAGTAATCACAGCTACCCAGAGCAGCCGTGACATCCCTGGGGCTAATATTGAGCCACCCAAGCCCCAGGCTCAGAAGAATACAATCTATCCCTGCCAGAGCTTGGGCCCTGAAAGTAGGGAGGCCAGGGACCAGCAGTGGTACATGTGATCACAGCTATAGGCTGGAAACACAACACTCTCTCTGTCAGCAGAATTTGTGCCTGGTGATCACATATGCCAGTGATGACAGGGATCCATGTGATTGCAACCAGCAGATCAGCGGTGGTATCCCTGGGCCATAAAATCTCAGCTAGCCAGGCCACAACCTTGGAACATAGTAGCCTCTGGCCCTGTTGAGCTTAGGCCCAGTGGCCACAGAGGCCAGAGGTCAGTGCATTGCAGTGTTTCATGGGTTCCCAACCAACAAAGCAGTGGTGATGTCTGTGGGGCATTAAATCCCAACCAGCAGGCTGCAGCCTCTGAATAGAACATCATAGTCTCTGGCCCTCCTGAGTTTGGGCCTGGAGAGGACAGTGGCCTGCAGCCAATCAGAGAATCCTACTTGCCTGCACTGATTAAGAACTATATCCTGTTAAAGAAGTTCTGGGGGACAAACACAAAAGTCTGATAATATGAGAAAGATTCATTGATGCAAATATATACTCCCAGCATAGGCCTTATTATAAAGGGATAACAAATAGATATAGGACTGTCACACAAAGAGGAAGAGGATGAAAAGATAACAGAAATATAAACCTGAGAATTATGAAGACATGAGAATGAAGAGCAATGAGGAAACAAACTCCCACAGCACAACAAAAAGAGAGAACACCAATACTGAGCTGCAGAAAATGCAAGAATTCAGAGTTTCGATTTTCAATATGATCGAAGGCCTCAGAAATGCAATCAGAGAAAGAGTAGAGGAAATGAGAGAACTTATCAATAGAGAAATTTAGGCCCCAAGTAAGAAACAAAAAGAGGCTTTGAGCGAAATGAAGAAGACAATAAATGAATTAAAGACCTCAATAGAAACAACCTCTGGCAGACTAGACCACATGGAAAATAGAGTCTCATTCTTGGAAAACAGCTTACACAAAACAGTCTTTTTATCAAATGGTGTTGTTGGGAAATCTGGTTATCCATTTGAAGAAAAATGAAATGAAAATCCCTACCTCTCACCCTCCATAAGAGTCAACTCAATCTGGATCAAAGACCTGGAAATTAGACCAGAAACTTTCAAATTATTAGAGGGTGACATAGGTCCAATACTCTAACATATATGTGCAGGTAGAAACTTCCTCAATAAGACCCCCAAAATTCAGGTAATTAAAACAAGAATTAATAAATGGGATGGCATTAAACTAAAATGTTTCTGCTCATCAAAGGAAGCCATCAAGAGTCTAAAGAAAGCCTACAGAATGGGAGATCTTTGCCAGCTATTCCTTTGATAGAGGACAAATATCTAGAATACACAAAGTACTTAAAAGACTTAACACTAAAATAACAAATAACCAATCAAGAGATGGGCAATTGGACTTAATAGACACTTCACAAAACAAGAAATACAAATGATCGATAAATACATGAAAAAAGGTTCAGTATCATTAGCAATCACAGAGAATCAAATCAAAACTACAGTGAGATTCCCTCAAACCTCAATCAGAATGACAATCATCAAGAAGTCAAACAACAATAAATGCTGGCAAGGATGTAGGGAAATAAGAACTCTTCTACACTGTTGGTGGGATTGCAAATTAGTAGAGCCACTATGGAGATCAGTGTCGAGATTCCTCAGAAAATTAGCAATGGATCCACCATATGATCCAGCTATACCTCTCCTGGGGAATCTTTACCAAAAGGAATGAATTCAGAATATTATAGTAATATAATGCATATCCATGTTTATAGAAGTACAATTCACAATAGCCAAATTGTAGAACCAACTTAGGTGTCCATCAACACCTAACACCTTACAAAATTATGGGATGTATACATACCATGGGACTCTACTCAGTAATAAAGAAGAACAAAATTATGTCATTTTCAGGAAAATGGATGGACCTGGAGAACATTATATTAAGTGAGATTAGCCAGTCACAGAAAGTGAAGGGTCATATGTTTCCTCTTATATGCAGAAGCTAGGGAGTAATTGAGATACCAGAGGACTTTAGCTAATGGGGGAGAATCTCCAGTGGAGTCAGGGCAGTGGTCTAGGGAAAGTGGGGGGTGGGTGTCAGAAGGAAAATCGATGAAGGAATCACTTCCATTGACATTATGTACATATGTGAGAATACCAATGCCAATCTCAATATCTTGTATGGGGAAGGAGGGAGTAGGGAGGGACCCAGGGGAAAGCCCACCGAGTGTTGTGTGCAAGTATGTCACTATCACTATGAATTACATTCTGATGTGCGACTATAATGCACCAATAAAGTACATAAAAAAAGAAAAGGAAGCCGGGTGTGGTGGTGCACGCTTGTAATCCCAGTACTTTGGGAGGCGGAGACCGGAGGATCCAGGTTCGTGGCCAGCCTCAGCTCTCTCTCTCTCTCTCTCTCTCTCTCT
>PVJS01024081.1:0-28987 GCA_004027185.1 Glis glis
TATTCATGAACTTGGTATACCAATCCCTCCAATTTTTTTTTTTTTTTTTTTTGCGGTACTGGGGATTGAACCCAGGGGCATTCTACCTCGGAGCTACACCCCCAGCCCTATTTTTTATTCTTTATTTTGAAACAGGGTCTCACTAAGTTGTGGAGGGCCTCGCTAAGTAGCTGAAATGGCCGCGAACCTGGATCCTCCTGTCTCAGCCTCCCAAGTACTGGGATTACAAGCGTGCGCCACCACGCCTGGCCCAATCCCTCCATTTAGTTAGAGTTTGTTTAATGTGTTGTAATACAGTTTTCATAACTATATCCATAAAATTATTGTATATTAGTTAATTAAATTCTAGATGCCTTGTGTGATATACGTTTTTAAAATTTAAGACTATTGATGATATGTAGCTACAGAATACCTTTATTTTTAAAGAAACTGAGTTCTAGGATACTGCTGGCTTCTGGAAGAAATTTATATTCTTTGTCATGTTTTCATTTTTTGACCTTTAATACGATGTTTACTTTATCTATTTAATAATAGATTAAAATTTCATAACTTTATTATTTCTGTTTTGTTTATGGAGATAAACTTCCTTTACTATAAAATTCACCCTTCTGAAACACACAAGTGGTTTTGAGTATAGTAACAGAGTTGTGCAACCATCATTACTACCTAGTTTCACTACATTTCTATCACTCCAGAAAGAAGTCCTGTACCCCTTAGCTGTGACTTCCCCGCCTTCCCTCCCTGCAGCCCCAGGCAACAACAAATCTCTGTCTCTATGGATTTGCCTCTTCCAGCACTTTGACATACATACACCACAGGATACAGGGCTTTGGCGTCTGGCTTCTCATAATTAGCACAGTGTTTTCAAGGTTCACTCATGTTATTTATTCATCTGTACTTCCTTCCTTCTAGTCCTGATATAATGTCGTTTCAGAGATATACCAAATTTTATTTATTTTCAGTTAAAGGACAATTGATTTGTTTCTTCTTTTTGGCACTTGTGCTAGGGATTGTCATGCTGGAGATATAAAATGTCCCCCAGAGGAGCCCCTGTGTTAGCCAGTGCAGCTGGATTCAGAGGTGGGGCATGTGTGGTCACAGGGGCGTGGAAGTGTGTCCCAGGGGGTGTGGCCTTTGGGATTGTATTTGTTCCTGAGCCCTTCCTCTGGCTCTCTCTCTGCTACCAGCTGCCATGAGTTGGGGAGCATGCCTAGGCCCCTGGGGTGCCGCCACCATGCTGTTTCTGCCTTGGAGCTGGCCAACGATGGACTGAAACTCTGAACCCTCAAGACAAATAAACCTTCCCCTCCTCTCAGTTGTTCCTGTCAGGTATTTTGGTCACAGTGATGGAAAAGCTGACTAAAACTGAAATTGGTATTAGAAGTAGAGTTGGTGGATGTTCCTCAGCCAAGTTTTGATTCATTTACTTGTATCCACATGGATCCATAATTTATTTATTCAGTGTAGTATAATTTTCTAATATTTTTAAAATTCTTTTTTAGAAATGTTCTATTTCAACAATTTCAAACTTACACAAAACATATAAGAATAATACAAGAGATTCCTGTCTACCCTTCCCCAAATGCTAACATTGTACTACGTTTGCTTGATCCCGTCTCTTCCTCTCTTTCTAGATGAATTCACATGTAGGTCGACAGTAAGGAAGTTTCTTTCTGAACCATTTGTGAGTGGCAGACATGCTGAGGAGGCCTGTGAGGGAGAGAGGAGGCAGGGAGGAGGCCAGGCAATGGGACAGGGGAAGGAGACACTGGGGACCTGGAAGAAGACTTGGAAAGGGAGGTGGGTGTGGGTGCCAGAGACAAAAAGAAGAAGCAGTGAACGGGGTGAGGATGCACATCAGGCATGAGCCCAGAGCGCTGGGATGTGGCCCTGCTGGGGCTGAGGGCTGCAGCTGCCTGAGCCTATGAGCTGCTGAAGGAAGGAAGAAGGAGTGGGGGATGGGAGGGGGCAGGAACCTAGCACTCAACTGCCACAGGCCCAGGCAGCCAATGGAGAGCGCACATGCACGGTGTTCCAAAGCTGCTTGGCAACAGTTTTTCTGTTGGGGACTGATATCAAACCGCCGAGGCCTGGTGGTCTCAAACATAACGAACATTTTCAGGCCAAGTTACAGACCTGTGGGCAAGCTCCACAGGGCTGCCAGCGAAGGCAGAACTGAAAATATGCGGCACCTGCTGTCCCTGCCAAAATACACAGTCAACAAAAAAGATAATAAAAGCAGGTAATGGCTGGGAGTTGAGGGGCCAGCTTGGACAGGCGCATGTGCTGCAGATGCAGGAGAGGCCCAGGGGAGGGAGGGGAGATGGGGAAAAGGTGGTCTCTCTCACCAGGATGCTGGGCTCTGTCTCCTGCAGCCCTCAGCTCCTGGGACCTGCAGACCCAGGAGGTCTCTATCGCCAGGACTCTCTTAATGAACAGCAAAACAAAACTCTAGCTGGTTTTCCATCCATTAACAAGTCGCCCAGAGAGCACTTTACTGACTTGTGTAAAAACGATGTAACTAGCTGGGCATGGTGGCACACTACTTTAATCTCAGTACTTGGGAGGTTGAGGCAGGAGGAATGCAGGTTCCAGGCCTGCAACTTGAGGGACCCTGTTTCAAAATTAAAATTAAAAAGCAGCTAGGGATTTTCCTCAGAGGATTTACCTCAGAGGTAGAATAAACCTGTGTTCAATAATCCCCAGCCCCCCCCAGTGCTTTAACTGACAAAATTAAGTATATACAGCATTTTATTTATGGTATAAACATGTAAAAAACCATGTTACATACATGGTAGAATTGTGCATAAGGAGAAAATTATTTCCCATAAAACTTCAGGGCTAAGAACTTCTTTGAATAAAATCCAAAATCCATTTATATCAGTATCTACGTACAAATGTGCTTTACTGGAGGAGCTTCCAGGGAAGGCTTGATGTGGACCGCGGGCCCTGTTTTTTAAGGTATTTGGCAGTGTTTTATTTAGGGGAGCCACTTCACTCCTGAAGAGAGTGCACTGATTTCTCAGGAGCCTCTCCCTGCTCAGAGCTTCTGAAGGCTTCCTCAGCGCCATCGGGCCAGCCAGCGTCTCCACCCCAGATTGGCTGCCACCCTGGGTTTCTGCAAGTGCTTCATGAACTCCAGTCCCTTCCTCCGATGGAGGAGAATGGAGTTCCCTGGAAGGTCCACACTGGGCCAGCACCAGACTCGCCTCACTTGTTCAATGTGCCCCAACTCTGACATCTCCCAGAGCTCCCAGCCCCACGTTGCTGACTCCCAGCGCTCCAATGTGTTTCTGTAGTTTCCACTCTGGTTTCTCTGTAACATCAGCCGGGCAGTGGGTGCAGCATGGGGACTGCAGCTAGCCCGCGTAGCAGGCAGAGGGGCCCGGCTGTGCAGGCTGTAGGCTGCCCTAACATCCTGCTACTGGCGTGCCACCCACTGTCACCTGGTCACCGGGCATCAGGGTGGCCCTGAGTGCCCGGGCCCTGGCCTGGTGCTCTTGAATAGAACGACCTGTCATCCCCAAAGTGCGAGTCTTTCTATGGTCATCCGTTTTACACAAACCCAATCACAACATCAAAGTCTCCACATTTTCCCTTTCCACATGCTGCCTTGTATTGTTGCGAGGACACAAGAAAATGTTTGTGATAAACAAAGACTTGCCCTTCTTCAAAATATGCTATTAACTTCACGAATTAATTGTTCACTAACGGCTAAAAAGACAGATAAGAAATGGAATGAATAGAAAGCTCAGAAATGCCTAAATATCTGGAAGAATTTAGAACAGACCTGGTGACATTTAATAATATTAGGAAAATAGATAATCATGCCTGAAATGCCTGTTAACTGTTTGGAGAAAACCACCTAGATTTTCACGTTACCAAAGTAATTCCCTGATGGGATATAGATGAAACTTTTTAAATAACAGGAAATGTGAAATGTACCAGAAGAAACACTGTGTTCCTGATTATACATTTTTATTTTGGCAAATACCTGCCTAAGAAAGAATGGTCTAAAAAATAAGCTTTCCCTCCCTTCTTCCTTCCCTCCCTCCCTCCCTCCCTTCTCTTGTTCTTTCTTGGGATTGAACCCAAAGCCTGGGGTAGTCTATGAAGCTGTTCTCCTCCCCCTGACCTCTACCCCCAGCCCTGTACTCTTCAGTCAAACTGGGTAAAGTACTCTTTTGCACATTCACAAGTGACCTATGGACATAGGAAAAGAGATGTAGTGTTCCAGGTAAGAGAAGGGATGTAAGTTCACAGGGGAATGAGCTGCTGTTTTCCAGCTGCAAGGTTTGTGAGGCTGAAGAGCAGTGGTACTTATACCGCTGCTTAAGCTTTTCAAATAGACAATATAATAGTAAGTACTGAACCACCTTTAAAAAATGGAGCTGTTGCTACCCATCAATTTCATTAAAGTAAATATAGGAAGTAATAGGGGACACATACATTTTGTACTACACTGCTTAAAATAGCACCCATAGAATCGATTTTCTAAATGAATTGCAATGCAGTCATGGGACGGAGTGATACGTGACTGTTGAAGGTGGCAAAGACGACGTATGTTGACACGGGAAGATGCACTTTGGTATATCGTGTGAGAAAATGTCAGTTTCCTTACACATATGTGCAAATAGACTCTGGTCTTGTGGTAGCAGCCAGAAATATTTACACAGTGTGGTAAAATTTCTTATTTTCAGGCATTTGAATGATAAGTGAAATCTTCTTTTCCTTTTTAATTAGACTTTATTATTTTATTTCCAGTGTTTGGGGATTTCTCCTTATCTTTTTATTTGTTTCTAGCCTACTTTCATTGACACTATAAAATTTACTCTGAATTAATTTCATTTTTTCTTTTTTTCTCTGTGTGTGGTACTGGGGATAGAAACCAGGGGCATTCTACCTCTTGAGTTATACCCCAACCTTATTTTATTCTTTTATTTTGAAACAGGGTCTCACTAAGTTGATGAGGCTGGCCACAATCTTGTGATACTCCTGTCTCAGCCTCCCAAGTGCTAGGTTTACAAGCATGAGACACCACGCCTGGCTTCATTCCATATTTTGATATGTTTTGAGTTTTGCTCTTTGGTCTACCATATGGGTAGTTTTGGTAAAGTTCCACATTAACTTCTACATTTCCTCCCTTCTTCCTCCTTTTCCTCCTCCCCCCCCTTTTTTTTGTTGTTAATGGGGTTTGAACAAAGGGGCATTATACCTCTGAACTACACCCCCAGCCATTTTTATTTCTTGTTTTGATACAGGGACTCACTAGGTTGCTGAGAGTCTCACTCCATTGCTGAGGCTGTCCTCAAACCTGTGATCCTCTTGTCTTCGCCTTCCAAGTACTGGGATTACAGACATGAGCCACCATGTCCAGCCTACTTCTCCTTTTCCTTATCTGTGATATCTACAATGAACATGTATACAAGTGCAGGTATGAGAGAGTGGCCTCTAATTTCTTAGCAAATCTTCTCCCTTTCACAGGACTCCTCTCCATTTTGCCTGTGCCTATGGCCGTCCAGAAGCAGGGACTTTCCTCTTACAGAGGAAGTGCGAGGTCGACCTCTTTGACGGTGACGGCTGCACAGCGCTGATGACGGTACATGGTAACCCATGACTTCACCAGGAGACGGATCTGCCTGAAACTCCTAAGAATGAAGTGGATGAATACCACTTCAATAAAAGCAGTCAGTGCAACCTGTGGACTGTTTACACTCAATTCCTTGAGTTTAAAATCTATTTCTTGGTATAATACCAACAGGACGCACAGAACCAGGAAGAGGAGTGCGTAACTCTCCTTCTGGAAAATGGGTCCATACCGATGTTGGGCGATCACAAGGGCATGACAGCTCTGCACTATGCTGCCCGCACTGGAAACAGACCGATCGCCAGAATGCTGCTTGCACAGCGTGTGAACCTCGAGTCCAAAAACTAGGTGTGCGTGGACCAAGTTGATTTCCAAAATATTTGCAGTATGTTTGTTTTCATGGCGACGTAGGTGAGCTCCACGTTCCATAGTTAGGAGCTCCAGCGTTCTCTGGGATGAACATATTTTGGAATAAAGTGGCTGGAGTGTGTGGCATCTCCAGGCAGAGGAGGCATTTGCAAGGGCAGGAGCAGCACTTGGGAAAGCACAGTGGGAGAGAAGGAAGAGATGCTGCTGATTTCCTGATCCGTTGATGTCCGCGGGGTCTTTCCTAAGATGCAGCTCGGCTGAGAAGTATGTGCTCTTGGGAATGATAAATTCTTTCATCCTTTTACAGAAAGGCCAAACTCCATTTTTACTGGCTGTAAGAAAAAGAAACCAGAGAGGATCCAAGATGGCGATGGAATAGGAGCCCCTGAATGAGCCAAATTCCTTTTTTCTAGAAAATAATTTATATTAATGTGAGAACATTATATCAGTACCCAATTATATGTTACTACATTTCTGTTTTCTCTTTTCTCCCTTTCTTTTTTTATCAGTGCATTTTAATCATACATCATGATGAAGTTCAGGGTGATAGAGGCATACATGCACACAGCCCTCGAGCCCTTCCCACTTTCCACCCCACTCCCTCTCCTTCCACACCTTCCTGTGCATCACACTGTGATTGGCATCGATAAATTTGTGTATGTATTTCATGTCCATTGAAGTGTTTCCCTCTTCAAGTCTTGCTCCCCTTCCTGCCTCCCTCGGTTAGGTCCCCTCCCTCACTCCACCAAGATTTCTCCTCCTTTATCTGGAGTCCCTCCTGTGTCCCAATTTCTCCCTAGCTCCACATATGAGGGAAAACATCTGACCTTTCACTTTTTATGACCTAGTATTCTCACTTAGCACACTCTTTTCCAGTTTCATCCACTTTCCTGCAAGTGACATAATTTTGTTCTTCTTTATGGCCGAGTAGAATTCCATTGTGTATATATCCCATAATTTTGTAATCTATTCATCTGTTGATGGACACCTATGCTGGTTCCATAGTTTGGCAATTATGAATTGCGCTGCTATAAATGTAGGTTTGAATGCATTACTACCGTAGTCTGGTTTCCAGTCTTTAGGGTAGATACCCAGGAGTGGTATTGCTGGGTCACATGGTAGGTTCATTCCCATTCTTCTGAGGACCCTCCAGACTGCTTTCCATAGTGGTTGCACTAATTTCTGATACCACCAACAAATGTAACAGAGAGCCTACTTCTCCACATCCTTACCAGCATTTATTATTGTTTTTTTAATGATTGCAATTGAATTGGAGTTAGGTGAAATCTCAAGGTAGTTTTGATTTGCATCTCTCTGCTAATGATGTTGAACATTTTTTCATCTTATCGGACATTTGTATTTCTTCTTTTGTGGAGTGTCTAGTTAGTTCACTTGGCCATTTTTTTGATTAGGCTATTTGTTTTTTGACGTTATGTTTCCTGAATTCTTTGTATATTCTAGATAGTAATCCTCTATTGGAGGAGTAGTTGGCCAGGATCTTCTCCCATTCTGTCAGCTCTCTCTTGAGGTTCTTGATAGTTTCCTTTGCTGCACTGAAGCTTTTCAGTTTAATGCAATCCTATGCATTAATACTCATGTTAATTTCTTGTGCCTTTGGGGTCTTTTTTAGGATGATTTTTACCCATGCCTATTTATTGGATCATTGGTCCTATGCCCTATTTAAGTAACTGAAAGTCTCTGGTCTAATTTTCAGGTCTTTGATTCATCTTGAGTTGACTCTTGTGCAGAGTGATAAAGTAGGATTTATTTCCATTTTTTATATATATGGATAACCAGTTTTGCCAACACTGTTTGTTGAAAAGGTGATCTTTTTCCAGTATATGTTTTTGGCCCCTCTGTCAAAAATCAATTGGTGGATTTATTTCTGAATCTTCTATTCTGCTCCATTAGTCTATGTGCTTGCTTTTGTGCCAATACCATGCTGTTTTTATTACTATGGCTCTGTAGTATAACTTGAAGTCCAGTATTGTGATGCCTCCTGCATGGTTCTTACTGATGAAAACTATTTTGGCTATTCTTATTCTTTTGTTGTTCCATATGAATTTAAGGATTGAATTTTTCTAGATCTGTGAAGAATGACCACAGTATGTTAATGGGAATTGCATTGAATCTGTAGATCACCTTTGGTAGGAAGGCCATTTTGATATTTATTCTATCTATACAAAAGCAGGGGAAATCCTTCCATTATCTAAGATCTTTGGCAATTTCATTCTTTAGTGTTTTATAATTTTCATTGTAGTGGTCCTTTTTTACCTCCTTGGTTAGTTTTATTCCTAAGTATTTTATTGTTTTTGGTGTTATTGTGAATGGAATTTTCTCTGGATTTTTCAGTGGATTTGTGGTTTGCCTATAGAAAAGCTTCTGATTATTTTAGATTGCTTTTGTATCTAGGCAAATTGCTGAATTTGTAATCAGTTCTAAAAGTTTTTTTCATTGAGTTTATTGGGTCTTCTATGTATAGGATCATATTATCTTCAAATAGGGATAATTTAAATTCTTCTTTTGCTATTTGTATTCCTTTGATCTCCTTCTCTTGCCTTATGTTCTGGCTGCAGTCTCAAGTACAAAATTGAAGAGGACTGGTGATATTAGGCATCCTTGTCTTGTTCTTGATTTTAAAAGGAATTCTCTCAGTTTTTCCCCATGTAATATGTTGTTGGCTGTGGGCTTATTGTATATTGCCATTATAATGTAAGTTCCATCTATGCCAATTTTCTGCAGTTTTTTTTTTTTTGTGGTACCAGGGATTGAACCCAGGGGCGTTTTCTACCTCCGCGCTACACCCCCGGCCCTATTTTTTATACTTTATTTTGAAACCGGGTCTCACGAAGTTGCGGAGGGCCTCACTAAGGAGAGAGAGAGAGAGAGAGAGAGAGAGAGAGTGAGCTAGCTGAGGCTGGCCGTGAACCTGGATCCTCCGGTCTCCGCCTCCCAAAGTACTGGGATTACAAGCGTGTGCCACCACGCCCGGCTGCAGTGTTTTTTTTTTTTTTTAACATGAATTGGTGTTGGATTTTGTCAAATGTTTTTTCAGCATTTGTTGAAATGATCATGCGATTTTTGTCCTTAGTTAGTTCCGTTTATGTGGTGAATTAAGTGGATTGTTTTTTGTATGTTGAACCAGCCTTGAATCCCTGTGATGAACCCGACTTGGTCTTGGTGTATACTTTTCTTGATGTGGTTTTGAATGAGCATTGGTAGTATTTTGTTTAGAAGGTTTGCAATCTAAGTTCATCAACGATATTGGTCTGTTATTTTCTTGAGCTTTCTTTATTTGGTTTTGATACTAATGTGATACTGACTTCATAGAATGTTTTTGGAAGAATCCCATTACTTTCTATTCCGTGGAATAATTTGAGAAGTGTTGGGCTTAGGTGTTCTATGATTTTATAAAATGTGGCTGGACTCCATCTGGACCTGGGTTTTCTTTGATGGTAGGCTCTGTATTACCATTTCAATCTCTCTGCTTTCTATTGCTCAGTTTATATTTTCTATATCTTCTTGAATCATTTTAGGAAGGTTGTATGTGTCTAGAAACTTGTCAATTTCTTCTTGGTTTTGATTTTATTGGAGTATAGTTTTTCAAAATAGTTCCTGATGATCCTCTGGATTTCCATGTTGTCTGTAGTGAAGCCACCTTTTTTGTCTCTTATTTTAGTAATTTGGTTTCTTTTTGTCAGGTTAACTGAGGGTTTCTCTGTATTGTTAATTTTTTCAAGAAATCAATTCTTTGCTTTGCTGATCTTTTGTATTTTTGTTGTTGTTCTCTCTTTCATTGATTTCTATTCTGATTTTAATGATTTCCTGTCTTCTACTGGCTTTGGGGATTGGTTTTAAGGGCTTTGAGGTGTGTCATTTGGATGTTTATTGGGTGATTTTCTGTTCTTATGTAAGCACTCAGTTATGAACTTAAAGTCCTCGGTGGACAATCAGTATGCTGAGGTCATTCATCTGAAGTAGATAAAGATTTCAGTGAAGAATTCTCCACTTCTTCCCCAGTCTGGTGTAAGAGATTGTAATTCACAGTAAGGTGAGGGTCATATAATAAAGGCTATTTGAAGACTTAAAGCAATATTAATAATAGTGGTAATAATAATAGCCATCATGGTTTTAATAAACGATGCTGAGCTAAAGCCAACACATATAATCTTACACCCAGTCTTCAAGCACATAGTATTGGCCTTTCCATACCGGGACACATATTTCGTGATAAGTACTGATTCCAGGGTGACACACCTAGCAGTTGGGAGAGCTGGGAATTGAACACAGTCACATGGGACTCTAAAGCCTACCTCTTTTCTCTTTATCACCCACCTCTGACTTGCCTTCACTAAAGGAAATGTTTATCCATTAAAGCTACTTTTCTTCCCTCTGCCCATGTCAATTAAAACTAAATGCATTAAGCCAGGCTCAGGGGCCCATGCCTCTAATCCCCGTACTTGGGAGTCTGAGACAAGAGGACTGCAAGTTTGAAACCAGCCTCAGCAACTTAGGGAGACGGTGTTTCAAAATAAAAAATGAAAAGGGCTGGGGTGCAGCTCAGTGGCATAATGCCCCTGGGTTCAATTCCCATTACCACATGAATGAATGAATGAAAAATGCATCAAAACATGCTAGAAAAGGAAAAGAAATGAGCAGCATCTGGCAATAGCAATTAATACTCATGCAGGGGTACTCTGGAATCAATGTTCCTTAAAAGTCATTTAAAGTAAAGGGTCAGCCGCATGCTTGTAATCCCAGGATCTGAGACAGAAGGATCCCAAGAATGCGGCCAGCCTCAGCTAAAAATAATGAAAAAATAGAGCTGGGGGTGTAGCTTCGAGGTAGAATGCCCCTAGGTTCAATCCCCAGTACTGCCAAAAAATAAAAAATAAACGAGTCATCCAAAAGGCAAAATTATCTTCAACACCTATTTATGCTCAAGAGAGTATTTTAAAAGAAAAGTATATCATAAACAGGTTTAAAATACTATGAAAATGTTAAGAAGGTCAATATAGAATCAAAAAGTCAACTAAAAGTCCGTTCTTTACTTCGGGGGGCTGAGACAGGAGGATTGCAGGTTCGAAGACAGCCTCAGCAACAGAGCGAGACCCTGTTTCAAAAAAAAAAAATTAAAAACCGCAGATGGCAGGACTGAGGAGCTGTGTAAATTCCCTCTCATTTACGATCTCACGGCTTGTTTGGCTTCACTAATTGAATCAATATTTCTTGTGTATTTTTTCCCTTAGAAAAATAAAAACACAGTGCAAACATAATGCCTTTAGGCATTTGTATTTTGTCTTCGGAAGGACTTTTAGTGTTACAATTCCCTCAGCCACTCTGTAATTCTTTATTAAGTTTTAATGCGGTTTAAACTCTCCATCTGTAGGCAATCTATCATCCCCTGCCCCTCCCAGCAGGGCCGACACTTCCCGGTAGCCTGTTTTAGCGCTCCCTCTGGTGGTGTCAGGCCGCTATGACACATCCATCTACAGCATCTGTAAGCACTCACTACAAGCGGTAAGACCTGGTGATCAAAACAAGTGTGTTTCCAGGACAGTGCAACAGAATGATGTTCATCTTCAAAAACGAGGCGTAACTACTCAACTTGTGACTTAGAAAACGGACGGGAGGATTTAGGGGAGGATTTAGCAAACAGCCATTCTATATTTCCACTGCTGGATGAATTTGGTTAATTTAATATGGGGTGACGGTGGAGAAAAGTCTGTGTGCTGTGTTTTTGCTTCTGTGAATATCATTTTTGAGAGCAGGCATATGAGAGTTGGGCAGTGTGACTCTGAGCTCCTTTCAAGGGTTTTTTTGTTACGCAGGGATAAAATTTCCGCATTGGCCAGCGGGACCATTTTGAAGTTTGTATTTCAGTGTGGGTGCACCTGTGCCTTTCAGGCTGTGCATCTTCCTATTCTGTCATATCATGCCTTTCTCTTTGTCACATTACACAAATTATAAAGTAAAATGGAAGGACTTGGTTTCAATATTAGCATTCTCCCCAATTCATATTTTGAAATCCTAACCCCCAAGGTAATGGTATGAGAAGGTGGCGCCTCTGAGAGGTGATTAGGTCATGGGGACCCAACCCTCCTGAGGGGATCAATGGCCTCATGAAAGAGGCCCCGGAGGACCCCTCTCTCCTTACACAATGTGAGGACGCAGAAAGAAGGCGCACCTAAGGACCTGGAAGAGGCCCTCACCTGCGTCTCCTGGTACCTTGACCCTGACCGCCCCACCTCCAGGACTGTGGGAAGTGACTTTCAGTCACACAGTATATGTATTATTTTAGAGCAACCTAAATGGTCCAAGTCTGTACAGATGTTGGAATCAAATGGTTACCAGGTCCTAGAAGTACATTTATTTCTGTCATAAAGTCCAGAGACAATGATTTTCTTCAGGATCTCGTTAGTAGCACAGGAGCAATGGAGTAAACAATGTCTCTAAAGAGAACCATATTACAGTGATCCACGCATATCCATGTTTATAGCAGCACAATTCACAATAGCCAAATTATGGAACCAACTTAGGTGTCCAACAAATGAATGGAAATGAATTACAGAATTGTGGAATATACACACAATGGAATTCTACTCAGCTATAAAGAAGATCAAAATTTTGCGTTTGCAGGAAAATGGCTGGACCTGGAGAACTTTATGTTAAGTGAGATTAGCCAGTCACAGAAGGTGAAGGGTCATATGTTTTCTCTCATATGCGGAAGCTAGGGAGTAATCGAGATACCAGAGGGACTCCAGATAGTGGAGGAGAAACTCCAGTGGAGCCAGGCAGGGAGGTGGTCTAGAGGAAGGGGAGGGAAGAGGGAGGATCAATGAAGGAATCACTTCCATTGGCTGTATGGACATGTGTGAGTCTCCTGATACCAATCTCAATATCCTGTATGGGGAAGAAGGGGAGTGGGGAGAAAGCCCACCAAATGCTGTGCATGCATGTCACCATCACTATGAGCTACATGATGATGTGAGATTACAATGCACCAATAAAAATATTTTTAAAAAGCATTTAAAAATGCTTTTTAAGACTGGCCCTCTCCTGCACGCTGGCCTCTTGTCTCGCCGTGAGATCGCCCCCTCTTTCCTGTGCTCCCTCCTGCCATGATGACATCCACTGTGAGGCCCTCACCAGAGGACAAATCAACGGGACCACCTGATCTTGGACTTTCAGCCTCCCAAGCTATGAGCTGAATGAACCACTTTACTTCATAAAGTACTCAGACTCAGGTATTTTGCTATAGCAACAGAAAATGGACTAATATACCACAGTTCAATAAAAGCAACCCCTGGGAGGGGCCTGAACCCAGGATGGCTTCAGTCTAAGAATATATACAGAGAAAAGGTTAGCTCGACTGTCCTTTAGGCAATCTTCTACAAATACAGTTTTTTTCCAATGACTTTTGATTAATATTAAATAATAATAAGAGTAATACCAGGGGAAATTATTATGATAGAGGGGGAATTAAATTACTCAAAGAATAAATTTGTAATATACAATGCTGGGACTACATTGCCATAGAGACTGTGCTACGATTATTCTGTTTTGTTCATATTTATTTATTTACTTATTTATTTTTTGTGGTACCAGGGATTGAACCCAGGGGTATTCTACCTCTGAGCTACACCCCCAGCCCTATTTTTTATTCCTTAGTTTTTTGAAACAGGGTGTCACTGAGTTGTGGAGGGCCTCACTAAGTAGCTGAGGCTGGCCGTGAACCCAGATCCTCCGATCTCAGCCTCCCAAGTACTGGGATTACAAGAGTGTGCCACCAAGCCCGGCTGTTTTGTTCATTTTTAAATTGTGCTCCTCGTTTTTCTAGAAGGCATTCCTTGTATATATATATGCACATGCAATCTGAAGAATGAGAATTTAAACAAAAATAAAATGAACATAAATTAATTTCTGATCTTGCCAGGATGCACTTCTAGAATATTATTTGGCCACTAAATGGAATAAAGTACTTTTACATTCTACAACATGAACTAACCTTAAAAGTTGAGAGAAGACCTTCACCAAGACCACATATTTATGATTCCATTCATATGAAATGTCCAGATCAGGGAAATCTATGTGAGAAAAGGTAGATTCTTTTGATGACATATTGTGAATTACTCTTCTGTTAACAAATTTTTTGTAGATGTATATTTATTTCTACTGAATGAATGAAAGATGTTTGTGATACCTTGTTGAATAAATAGGGCAGTCTATAAAGCAATATTTATGTTCCTATTTTTGCATATATTACTTACATATGTAGAAAATGTATATAAGTGTGTTAAAAATAGTTGTCTTTGTGGGTGGGACTAAAAGTACTTTAATTTTTCCCTTTCTGCATATCCATACTGTTAATAATGAATCCAACCATTAATCTATTTACTTTATACTATTAAAATAATTATAAATTATTTCATATCATCTATAGCAAAATCAAAATCCTAAAGAATGTGGCTATATCACTTTATCTTTAAAATTCTCAAAGCAATTCTAAGCAAGCATCTATCATTGCATAAGGAAACAATTTCAGTAAAACATTTATAGAATTCTTATCTTCGAGCACCATAATCCAGCATACACTCCAAGATTACCTGGCTGGAAAATGTATATCCTGGTAAGTGGATTGGGTACTTTACTAAATAGGTCAGTAAGCTTAAAGTCCATTAAATGTAAAGCCATGTTTATGAAAAGGACAACATTGAATTTGGAATAGTTCCTATGAATCCTTTCTTTTTAATAAAAAACCTTTTTCCTATATGTGAGAATACCAATGTCAATCTCAATATCGTATATGGGGAAGGGAGAGTGGGGGGGAGCCGAGGGGAAGCCCACCAAGTGCTGTGTGCATGTATGTCACCATCACTATGAACTACATCATGGTGCGGTAGTAAACTGCACCAGTAAAAGTATACAAATAATTCTTATTGGTGCATTATAATTACATATGATCATGAAATTCATAGTGATACATTTCTGTAAGCACATAATATTATTTTGGTCTGTTTCTTTCCCCATACCTTCCCTTTTCTTCCTCTCCAGCCTTCCCTGATCCCTTTCCACTCCTCTACAGGTCTGTCTCCTACTTTCCTGGAGGTCCCTTTTCTTTCCTTGTATAACATTGTGCCCCTGGCCCCTGAAGAGTTCATGCCCAGCTCAGATGCAAAATGCATTTAGTCCACCCCAAGAGTTCCCAAAGTCTTAACAGTTCCAGCATTGCTGAAAAGTCCACAGAGTGGTTATAGAGAGTAAACGTAATTACTATATACGAAGTCTTGGCATTGCTAAATAGTTGTTAGTTCTAATTATGCGATGAGAATATTGTTCCATCAACTCCACAGCACACCCCTGTGGTCATGCTGTGGTGTCTCTTGGGGGGCATTGTAATTGACAACTCTCCTGGGCAGGAAGTGGGGCCTTCGAAGTCGACTCCAGACTGGGCTGTCACATTCTTTTCTTGGGGGCGCTCTCTCAGGTTCGGGCTCTGGGGCATCTAGATGTCATTGAGGGCCTTCTGTTTGGTGTAGAAGCAATGGCTCCTGCCTCGCGGAGGCCAGCTGTGTCTAAGCAGAGTGGGGGACCCACGGCAGCATGGAGGTGGCCACAACAATGGTCATGCTGGTGGTACCAGACACAGGGAGCCGCGTCGGCAGGTCCAGAGAGCAGCCACAGCCATGATTTCCTCCCATTATCCCCCCGACCAATATTTCAATCTAGTCTTATACCAAACTCTTCCAGAGAACAAAGAAAGTAAGCTCTCCAACTCAGGAGGCTGCCATAGCTGACGCCCCAAAGCCATGAGAAGAGTAGAAGGAAGGAAAACTGTTGGTCTCACTCATAGACATATCTGTAAAACTCTTGAATCTGTATATCCATGCATAAAAATGACAGCATATCATAGTTAATTTGGGTGTCTTTTGAGAATGTAAAATTGGTTAAACATTAAAATATCAATTGTTTTGTAGCTACGTGGACAGAATAAAGGAGAAAAATATATAAACAACACAGTAGATACTAAAGAAAAGTGTTTGATAAAATTCAACATCTATTAATAATTAAAGATTAAAAACTCCTAAGAAGCCGGGCGTGGTGGCGCACGCTTGTAATCCCAGTACTTTGGGAGGCGGAGACCGGAGGATCTGGGTTCGTGGCCAGCCTCAGCTCTCTTGCTCTCTCTCTCTCTCTCTCTCTCTTTCTCTCTCTCTCTCTCTCTCCTTAGTGAGGCCCTCCGCAACTTGGTGAGACCCGATTTCAAAATAAAGTATAAAAAAATAGGGCCGGGGGTGTAGCGCGGAGGTAGAACGCCCCTGTGTTCAATCCCCGGTACCGCAAAAAACAAAACAAAACAAAATAAACTCCTAAGAAACTCCTAGTGATAGGAATAAATTTCCTTAATCTGATGAAGATTTTCACAAAAAATAAACGAGCAAAAACATCATCTCTAATAAGAAATGTTATAAAGTCTTCTTATTAAGTTCAGGAAAATGAGGAGGATGTGCTTTGGCGCCACATCTGTTCTATGAGACACACGGCCCGGCACATGGCACTAGGGGTTCTAGCTAGTTCATTGCATGTGCAGTCAGCTTTCAACACTGTAACAAATACTCAAGATAATCAACTTATAAAAAGTTTATTGTGGCTCACAGTTTTGGGAGTTTTAGTCCATGATCAATTGGCCATGTTGCTTCTGGGTCTGTGGCAAGGTAGCCTATCATTGTGGGAGTCTATGACAGTATGACCACTTGCCTCATGGCTAGAAGCAAAAAGGAAAAAAAAAAAAAGAAAGACAGAGGAAGGGACTGGGTTCCCACAATTCCTCCAAGGGCACAACCCCAGTGACCTAAAGACCTCCCACTAGGTCCCACCTTCTAAAGGTTCCACCACCTCCCGGTAGTGCCTCAGGCTGGGGACCAAGCCTTTAACACATGGGCCTGTGGGGGACTTTTAGATCTAAACTATAGCACTGTAGCAAGGAAACATATGAGGAGCAGAAAGGTAGAATTGATCTGTCACTATCAGTCAATACTATAATAGTGTATTTAAAACATAAAGATAAATTACCAGAATCAATGATTATACCGGAAATGATTACTAGAAAAATTACCGAATTCATGATTAAAACATTTGGATACACGATCAATACATAAAAATCAACCATATTTCTACATATAATCTACAATAAGTAAGAAAATGCAAAAATGATATCATTTACAATAAAGTAAAAAATACCAAGTACCTAAGGACAAATGAAATAAAGATGTGTATTAGGCCTCAGTATTGGTATTAGAGTGATAAAACTATAGTAAGAGACATTTAAAAACCATTAAATGGAGAGATATATTGTGTGCATGAATTGGAAAATACTATTGTAAACATGACAATTCTTCCCAAATTGATCTATAGATTCAATGTAATCCCAATTAAAATCTTAATCTTTTTGTGGGCAGCAACTACACAATCTGGTTACTATTATTATTACTTTTTTAAGTGCTTAGGATTGAACCCAGGAGCTTGTGCATGCTAGGTGGGAACAAACCACTGTTGTGTACCATTAATCCATGTAACTGACCTGCACCAACACGCGCGCGCGCACACACACACACACACTGTCAATATTGACAAAATTAAACGTTTTTTTAATTTACAAATACTTAGTTTGAGGCTAAATTATAAACACATGGGAAGGGGCAAGTAGCGGTTTTTTCAGGTCTGGAAAATGTTCTATTTCATAACTTAGTAGTGAAGTAATAAGTATTTTATAACTTATTATTAAATAATAATATTAAATAATAAAACATTATATAATATTATTAGTGTTATTATTTTATAACAACACATTAAGTTATGTATTAATTTATGCAAAAAGAGAGAATACGATATCCATTCAGCCTTCTTGCAAATCATAATTTTTAGCTCCACAAAATATTTAATAGGGAATATGACTTAATATTTACAATCATGAACATTTAGAATTTTCTGAACTCTTATAGTCATATTTACTTGTTACCATAAGTCTTGTAGATAGAAAGATTTTTAATGGAATTTGTTGACAATGACAATCTGTTTTTATGAAACTTTGCAGAAAATGTGGGCCAATTTATTTTCTTATAACCATATGGAATGTGAAACTAAAAGTCAAGATTTTCCTTAATTTACTCCATTTTCAGTAAATGCCTCCAGGCGTAAAAGGGGGTCGCAATGTCTACAAGTTAGAGAGCAATAAAAACATTCAGAAACTCGGCTTCTTCAACTGCTCCACTTGATGGCACTAAACTAACGTAGAATATAGGCTAATCCTCCATGGATGTCTGATGCATTCTTATGTTTTCAGTATGTTTCCATAATCTTAAAACTTGTGAATTCTAAAGGTCTTTTTTTGGCTTAGGGCTTTAGATATATTCAGGAGGAGAAAAAGAGGATTAAAAATTCTTAAAGAATTGTAGCTGCTTTGAAGAGTTTTTAAAAAGATACATTCAAATTCTCTAGGAGAGAGTTTTCATGTCTTCTTGGTTCTTTCTTTTTCCACATCTCCAAATTGTGAGCCCTAGGAAATAAGTAATTTTGTCTCTAAGTTATTAGAAGCTTGAGAGAAATACATGAATTGCAAGATTTCAAATGGAGTTATTTCCTGGGAAGAATAGAATGGAGAAGGTTTCGCCCTGGTTCAGGTACTTCCTAGCAGACCAGGAAGAGGCTGTGTTGGTGCAAACTGCCGGGGAGGATGCAAGTGAGCAGGCTCAGACTCTGCAGGTTTGGGAGGGATGTGGCTTGCCTTGCTCAGATCTTACAGCAGAGTAAGACTTGTTTGCTATGACTGCAGCTGTGAGCAATGGCAGGCAGTTCTTGGCTGGTGAAGAGAAATGGTAGACTGAAGAAATGTGAGAGGTTACTATTGGTTGCCTTCGCTATAAATTGTCTAGAAAGTCTTGACTTCTAGTTTCAAGTTACAGATCGCTGCGGAAAAAGAAATTGGCTCCTATGTTCTGGAGTAATATAATCTTTGAGTGTAGCAAAATTTGGAATTGCAAAACTGTAGATGCTATGTGGAATATAGTGGTGATCCTAAAAGATAATGCGGGTCTCTTTTCTTAGATTAACCTTAACAGGTCGCTTTCCTGCCTTGCAGCACAGTAGGATATTTCATCTAAATTCTTTAAAACAATCTTGCAAGGGCTTTCTTCTTTTATGATGATTGTCAGGTTCCTGATTGCTGTCAGTTACCTCTTTGGCAGGCTCTCTTTGGGGGAACAGGAAGATCTTTGAGGGCAGGAATTCTGTCTTATTTTCATTATTTTCTTCATAGTAGAGAATCCAATGACTTGGAGACGTGGTTACTCAATAGACACAAATATGATAACTAAATTAAATAGAAGACCTGACCTTGTATTTTATTCCTTTCCGTGAAGATTGGGTTGTGTTGTATTTTCATAGATGAATTAAAGTCATCACACAATAAAGACAGAAATTTTAGTGGAAAATTAAATAAAGTGTGCACATGATTATTAATCTAAATACTATATTTTTCATCTAAAGCATCACTCTATATTTTCTACTTCCTTCCTCCTTTGCTGTGAAAACCAGCAGTTTTGTCTGAAATACTTCAGATAGCATTTATTTTCCCTCAAGAATGGAAAAAAAATTAAGTGAACACTCCTTCCACATTATTTGATACTCTTAAGTAATTTTAGTTCTCTGTTCATTTTTAAATATTACCCATGAGAAACAAAAAATAAATATATTATGGTAATAAGGAAATTAAAAATAAGTAGACACATCTTTGAGACTTTAAAGAACATAAAAACAAACAAAACCCACACAGACTAAAAATAAACCCACGCAAAATCTGATTCTTTTGGTAATGTAGGGCTCATCGCTTTTTTAGTACTTTTATTGGTGCCTTATAATTATACATCCTAGTGAGGTTCAAAGTGATACAAACACACACACACAGCACTTAGTGTGTTTTCCTCTGGACCCCACCCCATTCCCTTCCTCCCTCACCATACTTTTAAGCGAGATTGGTAATGATACCTTCACATATGGACATAACATTATTTGAGCAGCTGTTTCCTTTCTCGATTCTCCTTTTTCCCCTTCCCACCGCCCTCCCCCAATCCCCTTGGGCTATTCTATTGGTCTCTCTCCTTAATTATCTGCAGTTCTTTTTGTTTCCTATTTTCTCTAGCTTCCACATATGAAAGAAAACATTTGACCTTTGACTTTCTGAGACTGGCTGATCTCACTTAGCATAATATTTTCTTGTTCCATCCATTTTCCTGCAGATGACATAATTTTGTTCTTTATTGCTGAGTAAAACTCCATTATGTGTATATATCACATCTTCTTTATCCATTCGTCTGTTGACAAACACCTAGGTTAATCCCATAATTTGACTATTATGAATTGTGCTGCTATAAACATTGATATGCATATATCACTATAGCATTTGAACTTTAATTCTTTCAGAAAGATACCAAGGAGTGGTATAGCTGGGTCATATGGTGAATCTATTCCTAATCTTTTAAGGAAATTCCATACTGATTTCTGCAGTGGTTGTGTAGGACTCATCTTTGTGTTTCCTGAACCATCAGCCATTGTCAAAATGCCAAAAGCAATTATTATACACAGAAGGAATGTTAATTTTAACCTCAATTCAGCCAGGAAGAGCTCCGTGAGCTGTATTTTTATTTTATATAGTCCACACCAATTTTATGTGATAGAACAATAGGAAGGTATCAGTGTGTATTTCTTAAAATTTAAAATATAATTTAAAAGCTGTGAATTAAATATCTTCCATTTTTAATTGTGGTCTCCCCGATGTAGAAAAATGTCATCACAGGCAATATCAAATATTGCCCTCATATACTTTTAATGAATATCTAAACTCTAAAATAATTTTATTAGATTTGAAAAGAGAATTCCTAAGACTCAATGACTAATATGATTTTGATTGCTGTCTTCAGATTTACACAATTTTCTTCTGTAAATTGCTAATCAATCTGCTGTTGATCATACCTGTGTAATTTTAAACCCCAGATGTTATGTATTATTTATCTCCAGAAGTTCGATTTGGGTCTTTCAAAAATATATTCTGTGTCTCTGCTTAGCTTTTTGAGCATATGGAATGCAGCTATAATGATGGTTATTATCAAAAAGATGAAAGATAACAAGTGTTGCTAATGATGTGGAGAAAGGAGAACGTTTGTACACTCTTGGTGGAAACGTAAATTAGTACAGCCACTACGGAACACAGATGGAAGTTCCTCAGAAAAGCACAGATAGAATAACCATATGTTCTAGCAATTCCACTTCTGGGTATATATTGAAAAGAATTGAAATCAGTACAACAAAGAGGTATATCTAATTTCTCAAGTTCATTGAAGTATTAGTTACAATAGCCGAGATAGGGAATCAACCTAAGTGTCCATCAATAGATGAACACCACGACCAAGTTGGGTTCATCCCAGGGATGCAAGGCTGGTTCAACATACAAAAAATAATCCATGTAATCCACCACATAAACAGAACTAAGGACAAAAATCACATGATCATTTTAATAGATGCTAAAAAAGCATTTGACAAAATCCAACACAAATTCATGTTAAAAACACTGCAGAAAATTAGAATAGGAGGAACTTACCTCAACATCATAAAGGCAATAGAAAATAAACCCACAGCCAACATCATTTGGAATGGGGAAAAACTGCGAGAATTCTCTTTAAAATCAGGAACAAGAGACTCTAGCCAGAGCAATAAGGCAAGAGAAGGAAATCAAAGGAACACAAATAGGAAAAAAGAACTGAAATTATCTCTATTTGCAGATGATATGATCCTATACTTAGAAGACCCAAAAAACTCAATCAAAAGACTTCTAGAGCTGATTAACAAATTCAACAGTGTCTGAATACAAAATCAATCTTAAAAAATCAGAAGCTTTTCTATATGCCAACCATGAATCCACTGAAAAGGAAATCCAGAAAACAATTCCATTCATAATAATACCAAAAACAATGAAATACCTAGGGATAAATCTAACCAAGAAGATAAAAGACCTCTACAATGAAAACTATAAAACTGTAAAGAAGGAAATTGATGATCTTAGAAGATGGAAAGATCTCTCAAGCTCTTGGATAGGCAGAATAAATATCAAAATGGCCATTTTACCAAAAGTGATCTACAGATTAAATGCAATTCCTATTAAAATACTATGATCATTCTGCACAGATCTAGAAACAATCAGTCCTAAAATTCATATGGAACAATGAAAGTATCCTCCCTTCCCTTCCTTCCTTCCTTCCTTCCTTCCTTCCTTCCTTCCTTCCTTTGTTGGTGGTAGTACGGGGGAATTGAACTCAGAGGCATTCTGCCTCCGAGCTACACCCCCAGCCCTTTTAATTTTTTTTTTTGTTTTGAAACAGCATCTTGATAGGTTGCTGAGAGTCTTCCTACATTGCTGAGGCTGTCCTTGAACTTGCGATCTTCCTGTGCCAGTCTCTCAAGTTCTGGGATACAAATGTGTGCCACCACGCCTGGCGTATTCATGGAGTTTCAAGGACATCAGAAGAGACTTTTTTTTCCATTTGCTGCTGTGGGAAAGAGTAAACAGTTCTTCAAAGTTTTGATAATCTTTCCCCTGTGATTGTAAATTTTCATCATTCCCAGAATTCTCCTGAGCCACAATGATATGAGGCCACAAGTTAAGACTAGTTTTACATAACTTTAGGATCAGCACAACTTGCATAGTTGAGAGTGGGTCATAACATGTTTTTTCTTACAAGAAAGCACTGTCATTTCTCAGAACAATGTAGATTGAAACAGAAAAACTAATCATCCCTATGTATTTTATATTTGTTTGTTTGTTTATTATGGTACTGGGGATTGAGCCCAGGAGTATTCTACCTCTTAAACTACACCACCAGGTCTTTTGATTTTTATTTTACATTTTGATCCAGAGTCTGGCTAAATTGCCAAGACTGGAAACACCACTGTTGGCTGCCGCCTGACACTCAGGAGGAGGCTGCTGGCCTCCCCACAAGTGGAGTTCAAGGACACGGAAGTCAGGGCGAGCTGCTGCACAAAATGCAACCTCCAGGCCACACTCGCAGGAGCAGTAGCTTCAGGAAGACGGCCATGCCTTTCCTCCACCTTCCACCTCTCGCCTGTGTGTCTATTGATGGGGCACAGTTCGTGCTGACAGTGTGTGCTGCAAGCAAGTCTGGGGGATATGTCTTTCCTAAGGCTTTTGGGCTCTGTAGCTCAGGAACAGCTCCCGGTGGGCCTGGGTGGATGCTGAGTGAGCTGATTAGACTTGATTCCCCCCCCCCCCGTGTGTGACTGGGGATTGAACCCAGGGTCATTCTGCCTCTGAGCTGCACCCCCAGCCCTTTTTAATTTGAAACAGGGTCTTACTGAGGTGCTGAGGGCCTCGCTAAGTGGCTGAGGCTGGCCTTGAACCTGGGTTCCTTCTGTTTCAGCTTCCTAAGTACTGGGATCACAGGTGTGTGCCATCACCCCCTGCTTAGACTAGTTTCTAATTTTTAATGTTTGCAGTGTGGTGACCAAACTCTGGCCTGACGTGTACGAGGCCAGCGCTCTGACACGGCCACGTCCCCAGTGTTTGCGAGGATGAGCTGATGGACATTCTGGGCATTCTCAGGACATGAACGCTCCCCAGCCGGCTGCTGTCGAATGTCAAGTGGCGTCTACATTTGAGAATGGAACTTCTCCCAACTTCTCATTTTGAAAAACTGCAGAATAAGAGCTGAAAAAAATACTACAATGAACACTTAAACCTTTCACTTACATTCATCAAATGTTATTTTGACACATTTGCTTTTTTTCTCTCGCGGCTTACTTTCCATCCTTTCTGTTAAATGAGCCATTTGGAAGCACTCTAAGTATGCTTGTGTGTCTCCTCAGAACAGGATCTTCTCTTATACAATCACGACTCCAGAAGCGCTCACTTTATTTGTTCTTTTTTTTTTTTTTGGTACTGGGGATTGAACCCAGGGCATTTTACTTCTGAGCAATACCCCGTGTCCTATTTTTTTTTAATTTTGAAACAGGGTCTCACTAAGTTGCAGAGGGCCTCCCTAATTTGCTGAGGCTGGCTTTGAACCTGCGATCCTTCTGTCTCAGTCTCTCAAGACCTGGGATTACAGGCACGTGCCACTGCATCCAGTTTTGCGACTATCTTTTGTTTTGGTACATAGCAGGACATAAGCCTGTTTTCTATATGCATAATGAATCATTTCAGCACCATTTATTGACTAGGAAGGATTTCTAAGCAGGGACATTTTAGGCCATTTTTGGTGTGGTTCTGTGTATACAAAAATGCCCTGTGTGTAGGAGAATATTTAGCATTCATGATGCCTTCCCATTAGTACTGTAGCACCCTCCACTCATTGAGTAATCTAAAATTGCACACATAAATTTCTACCTTTGTTGCGTGTGGTGGTACATTTGTTTATTTCCAAAAAATAAATAAATGAATAAAATAAAAATGGCGGGGGGGTGTGACTTGGAGGGAGAATGCCCCTGAGTTAAATACCCAATACAAAAATACAAAAATAAAAAAGGAAAAAATTTCTACCTTCTTCCACAGGTAGGTGATATTATTCCAGTGAAATTGTTTGTCCTTTCCCCACAGATCGGTCAGGCTACTCCTGTTTGTTATAGATCAAGTTTGAAAATATGAAAGGTCTGTTCATGTACCCTTTAAATTGTTTTATTGGTGCATTATAATCATATATCACAGTGAGGTTCCGTCATGCAAACAAACATGCACACAGGTCTTGGTGCCTTTCCCTTCAGGCCCCACCCTGCTACGCACCCGGCCCCATACATCACAAAGAGACGGGCAGTGACACCTTCATACCTGGGCATGGCCTCATTTGAATTGTTTCTAGAACTGTAAATAATCCATACTATATGATATAATAATGCATAGCGCATGTCTTTCTGATTTAGTCATAATTGTCTTGACCAATATTTTACGTATGGTAGAAGGATTTTTAAATAGCATAGGGTCAATTTGAGAAGGACCACCATCTTTATGATATTGAGTTCTATTCATGAACTTGGTATACCAATCTCTCCATTTAGTTAGAGCTTGTTTAATGTGTTTTAATATGGTTTTTATAATTATATCCATAAAATTATTATATATTTGTTAATAATTAAATTCTAGGTGCCTTATGTAATATAAATTTTTTAAATTAAAATTTAATACTATTTGTTGCTGATATGTAGCTACAGAGTACCTTTATTTTTTGTTTTTGCTTTTTTTTTTGCAGTACTGTGGATGGAACCCAGGGGCACTCACTGTCCCTGAGCCCTTCCTCTGCTCTCTCTCTGCTACCAGCTGCCATGAGTTGGGGAGCATGCCTAGGCCCTGTGTTGCCGCCACCATGCTGTTTCTGCCTTGGAGCTGGCCACAGATGGACTGAACCGCTGAATCCCCAAGACAAATAAACCTTCACCTCCTCTCAGTTGTTCCTGTCAGGTATTTTGGTCACAGTGATGTTTGAAAAGCTGACTAAAACTGAAATTGGTATTAGAAGTGGAGTTGGTGGATGTTCCTCAGCCAAGTTTTCATTGATTCATTTACTTGTATCCATATGGATCCATGATTTATTTTATTCAGTGTAGTATAATTTTCTAATATTTTTAAAATTCTTTTTTAGAAATGTTCTATTTCAACAATTTCAAACTTACACAAAACGTGTAAGAATAATACAAGAGATTCCTGTCTACCCTTCCCCAAATGCTAACATTGTACTACGTTTGCTTGATCCCGTCTCTTCTTCTCTTTCTAGATGAATTCACATGTAGGTCGACAGTAAGGAAGTTTCTTGTGTCTGAACCATTTGTGAGTGGCAGACATGCTGAGGAGGCCTGTGAGGGAGAGAGGAGGCAGGGAGGAGGCCAGGCAATGGGACAGGGGAAGGAGACACTGGGGACCGGGAAGGAGACTTGGAAAGGGAGGTGGGTGCGGGTGCCAGAGACAAAAAGAAGAAACAGTGAACGGGGTGAGGATGCACATCAGGCATGAGCCCAGAGCGCTGGGATGTGGCCCTGCTGGGGCTGAGGGCTGCAGCTGCCTGAGCCTATGAGCTGCTGAAGGAAGGAAGAAGGAGTGGGGGATGGGAGGGGGCAGGAACCTAGCACTCAACTGCCACAGGGCCCAGGCAGCCAATGAGAGTGCACATGCACGGTGTTCCAAAGCTGCTTGGCAACAGTTATTCAGTTGTGTACCAAGTACACCAAGCCGCCAAGCAGTTGGGACATTGTGGTGGGAGTTGACTTTGTATAATGTGAGTTATTTGCGGCCTGGCTGTGAAAAACAGAGGCAGAGAGAAGGTGTCCCTGAGGCCTGGTGGTCTCAATGATGAAGAAGATTTTAAGCTTCCTGAAACCAGATCAGAGTTACACACCCATGGGCACAGGGCTGTCAGCAAAGGCAAACTGAAAATGATGCTACACCTGATGTCCTTGCCAAACTATATCATCAATATCAAAGATAATAAAAGCAGGTAATGGCTGGGAGTTGAGGGGCCAGCTTGGACAGGCGCATGTGCTGCAGATGCAGGAGAGGCCCAGGGGAGGGAGGGGAGATGGGGAGAAGGTGGTCTCTCTCACCAGGATGCTGGGCTCTGTCTCCTGCAGCCCTCAGCTCCTGGGACCTGCAGACCCAGGAGGTCTCTATCGCCAGGACTCTCTTAATGAACAGCAAAACAAAACTCTAGCTGGTTTTCCATCCATTAACAAGTCGCCCAGAGAGAACTTTATATACTTGTGTAAAAGTGATTTAACTAGCTGGGCATGGTGGCACACTACTTTAATCCCAGTACTTGGGAGGCTGAAGCAGGAGGATTGCAGGCCAGCCTTAGCAGCTTAAGGGACCTTGTTTCAAAATTAAAACTAAAAATAAAAGTGGCTAGAGATTTTCCTCAGAGGTAGAATAACCCTTTGTTCAATACTGCTCCCCCACAGTGCTTTCACTGACAAAATTAAGTAATGCAGCATTTTATTTACGATGTACACATGTAAAAAACATGTTACACGTGTGGTAGAATCATGCATAAGGAGAAAAATATTTCCCATAAAACTTCAGGGCTAAGAACTTCTTTGAATAAAATCCAAAATCCATTTATATCAGTATCTCTGTACAAATGTGCTTTACTGGAGGAGCTTCCAGGGAAGGCTTGATGTGGACCGCGGGCCCTGTTTTTTAAGGTATTTGACAGTGTTTTATTTAGGGGAGCCACTTCACTCCTGAAGAGAGTGTACTGATTTGTCAGGAGCCTCTCCCTGCTCAGAGCTTCTGAAGGCTTCCTCAGCGCCATCGGGCCAGCCAGAGTCTCCACCCCAGATTGGCTGCCACCCTGGGTTTCTGCAAGTGCTTCATGAACTCCGGTCCCTTCTCCTGATAGAGGAGAATGCAGTTCCCTGGAAGGCCCACACTTCCCCCAGCACCAGACTCGCCTCGCTTGTTCAATGTGCCCCAACTCTGACATCTCCCAGAGCTCCCAGCCCCACGTTGCTGACTCCCAGCGCCACGTTGCTGACTCCCAGCGCTCCGATGTGTTTCTGTAGTTTCCACTCTGGTTTCTCTGTAACATCAGCCGGGCAGTGGGTGCAACGTGGGGACTGCAGCCAGCCCGTAGCAGGCAGAGGGGCCCGGCTGTGCAGGCTGTAGGCTGCCCTAACGTCCTGCTACTGGCGTGCCACCCACTGTCACCCGGTCACCCATGGGCATTCTATCTCTGAGCAACACTCCATCCTTATTTAATCTTTTATTTGGAAACAGGGTCTCACTAAGTTGCTGAGGCTGGCCATCCTCCTGTCTCAGCCTCCCAAGTTCTAGGATTACAAGCATGTGCCACTATGCCTGGCTTCATTCCATATTTGGATATGTTTCGAGTTTTGCTCTTTGGTCTACCATATGGTTAGTTTTGATAAAGTTCCACATTAACTTCTACTTTTCCTCCCTTTCTTCCTCCTCCTCCCCTTCCTTTTGTTTTGTTTATTTGGTGATTTGGGTTTGAACAAAGGGGCATTGTACCTCTGAGCTATACCCCCAGCCATTTTTATTTTGTGTTTTGAAATAGGGTCTCACTAGGTTGCTGAGAGTCTCACTCCATTGCTGAGGCTGTCTTCAAATGTGTGATCCTCCTGTTTTAGCCTCCCAAGTACTGGGATTACAGACATGGGCCACCATGCCCAGCCTACTTCTCCTTTTCCTTATCTGTGATATCTACAATGAGCACGCATGCAAGTGCAGGTATGACAGAGTGGCCTCTAATTTCTTAGCGAATCTTCTCCCTTTCACAGGACTCCTCTCCATTTTGCCTGTGCCTATGGCTGTCCAGAAGCAGGGACTTTCCTCTTTCAGAGGAAGTGCGAGATCGACCTTTTTGACGGTGATGGCTGCACAAAACCCATGACGTCACCATGAGACGGATCTGCCTGAAACTCCTAAGAATGAAGTGGATTAATACCACTTCAATATAAGCAGTCAGTGCAACCTGTGGACTGTTTACACTGAATTCCTTGAGTTTAAAATCTATTTCTTGGTATAATACCAACAGGCCGTACAGAACCAGGAAGAGGAGTGTGTAACTCTCCTTCTGGAAAATGGGTCCATACCGATGTTGGGCGATCACAAGGCCATGACAGCTCTGCACTATGCTGCCGCACTGGAAACAGACCGATCGCCAGAATGCTGCTTGCACAGCGTGTGAACCTCGAGTCCAAAAACTAGGTGTGCGTGGACCAAGTTGATTTCCAAAATGTTTGCAGTATGTTTGTTTTTATGGTGTGAGAATATAATTGTATCTTTTCTGTCAAAGGAGATAGTTTCACTTAAACGGCCATTTTGTAACCTGGTAAAAACTTGCATTCCTTTCCCAAATTAACATCTCTTAAGAGATTACAGTTGTCGACCCTCCCCCATCTTCCCCTGTAGCTGACCGGGAAGACTGTGAAGCTGCAACTTTGACCAATAGAAGTTCAGCG
>PVJS01024082.1:0-28990 GCA_004027185.1 Glis glis
TGTGTGTGTGTGTGTGTGTGTGTGTGTGTGTGTATTTTACTAGGGATTGAACCCAGGGGTGGATACTCTACCACCGACCTGCATCCCCAACCTCATGTGTGTGTGTGTGTGTGTGTGTGGTACCGGGGATTGAACCCAGGGGCATTCTACCTCTGAGCTACACCTCCAGCCCTATTTTATTTTTAGTTTGAAACAGGGTCTCACTGGGTTGATGAGAGTCTCAATACTTGCTGAGGCTGTCCTCGAACCTGCAATCCTCCTGTCTCAGCCTCCCAAATACTGGGATTACAAGCATATACACCACCATGCATGGTTCCCAACCTCATTTTTAATTGCTTTTGAGAAAGGTCTTACTAAGTTGCCCAAGCTGGCCTTGAACTTGAGATCCTCCTGCCTGAGCCTCCCAAGTAGCTGGGATTGCATGCATGAGTCATCACACCTGGCTTGGGTTTCCTTTTATCTCAACATTTCATAATTCACAACCCTTCTCTCATCAGCTTCAGGCTCACCTCCTGGTGCAGCTCATTAGTAATGCCCGTGCCTTATAATTTTGATAAGCTGTTAAGATGACTTCCATTTCCAAAACAGCTCATTAAAAATTAAAGTGTTAGTCAGGCATGGTGGCGCACGCTTGTAATCCAGTACTTGGGAGGTTGAGACCGGAGGATCCGGGTTCCCGGCCAGCCTCAGCTACTTAGTGAGGCCCTCCGCAACTTAGTGAGACCCTGTTTCAAAATGAAGATTAAAAAAAAATAGGACTGGGGCGTAACCTGGAGGTAGAATGCCCCTGGGTTCAATCCCCAGTACTGCAAAAAAAAAAAAGAAAAAATTTAAAGTGTTTCCATTTTCTACTTCTTAGCCATTTTTTCTAGTGTTGAAAATTCATCTTTCCCCTTGTTAACAGGGATAATGTTTAGCAGTGCATTCTCACAAAGGTAGAGCCTTTCCTCCACAGCGTAAAACATGGGCCAGCAAGCTCTGGCCCTTGGGCTACAGCCAGTTTTTTATAAATAGTCTTACTGGACCACACAGCCCTTCATGTGCATGTAGTCTCATTCTGCTTTTGCATTACTACAGAGTTGAGTAGCTACAACAGAGAACACAAAGCCAAAAATATTTATTATTTGTTATTTTACAAAAAAGTTTGCCAAATGTTGGTATAAGATGTTGATTTGGTCATTTTGTGTTTTTAATGTATATAAACCTTTATGGGAGGTACCTTATCTCTTATGTACCATCAGTGTCACACAAACACTCGGAAGTTCCACCCAACACAAATTATGCAAGTTTTATATATTTCACAGCAGTCTTAATCCACATCAGTGAAAAGTTGGCTTTATTTTTCCCGTAGCTGCTTCTTTGAAAAGTAGAACGTTCTTATTCATATTAATTTTTAGTGGGCTATTCTCAAATTGCATGATTTAGGTTTCTTTTAAGACAGCAAACCACAAATGGGCTTAAAATATGAAAAGAGCTTGTCTTTCAAATACAAGATTACACCGTTGGCCGGTCCTTCGTCCTCATTTTTGTGTTAGTTTAACCTCAACTGTTTTACAGACTAAAAGGGAAGAAGAGCACAAGCTCATCAAGTCCAAGGTCGTGAATGACGAGGAAGTGGTTCGAGTTCCTTTAGCTTTTGCCATGGTTAAGCTGATGCAGTCCCTTCCGCAAGAGGTCATGGAGGCTCATCTGCCAAGGTGTGTGTGTGACAGACTAGACAGCTTCAGGGAAACTCCAGTATTGCTTCTTTCCTTCCTGACTTTTGAATCTCTTGTTGGGAGGAAGAGAGGTACTGTCACAATTTGCTGAATTCTAAGGGAAGCAGGGTTATGAATAATTAAGACAAAATGATATTGATATTATTTGCTTCTGTTTATTTGATTATTTTTCTACTTCACATTTTCTAGTATTTTGCTGAAAGTGTGTGTGCTCCTCAAGAACAGAGCACAGGAAATCAGAGACATTGCACGCAGTACTCTCGCAAAAATAATAGAGGATCTGGGAGTGCACTTCCTGCAGTATGTTTTAAAAGAATTACAGACCACCCTCGTCCGTGGATATCAGGTAAATTGCATCATGTGCTTTATATTCAGATTGGGTTGGAGTTCACATATTTGCATGTTGAATACTACAAGCCATAATACTTAGTATCTATCCATCTTCAGTAAAATTGATCTGTTGAGACAGCAGACAACATTCGAAGTTCCTAATCAGAATTAAAGAAATCTGTTATGTATAATGCTCCTATGTCTGACTTTCAAAAGATCCTTATAGCCGTACGTGGTGGTGCACGCTTGTAATCCCAGTACTTGGGAGGCTGAGACAGGAAGATCCGGGTTCACAGCCAGCCTCAGCTACTTAGTGAGGTCCTCCACAACTTAGTGAGACCCTGTTTCAAAATAAAGAATAAAAAATAGGGAATAGGGCTGGGGTGTAGCTCGGAGGTAGAATGCCCCTGGGTTCAATCCCCAGTACCGCAAAAAATAAATAAAAGATCCTTATAGGCTTGAGTTGTATGAAATTTTTCCCCTCTCAAATTGATCACAAGTTTCATATTCTCTGGTTCTTAATAAAATTCTTATTGAATGTGAATTGAATATATTATCACAGAAAGAAAATGCATTATTTAAGAGTTGAAACATATAAGTTATAAAAACAGTAAGAGCACCAGGCAGAATATAAAAGACTGTGAAAGTCACGTGGCTATCCAGTCCCTCACTGCTCAAGTGTGGGCCCTGTATGAGCCACACTTGGGAGTTGTTAGAAATGCAGAAGTTAGGGCCCTACACCTGACCTACAGAATTTTAGTAAAATTTAGCATTTTAGTAAAAATCCCCTGGTGATTTAAAGCTTGGGAAACACTGCAACTTGTTCTTTTCGAATACCCAGCCAGACTCCTAATCATTAGCTTTACCCAGTATGTCTGAATTTATTGACAGGCAGGGTCAACCTATCTTATAGTTGTAAATGTGATGCCAAAATATCAGTATTCATTTTGACCATATTTGTATGGGTTTTTTAGGGCTGCACTAGGGATTTCCTTATGTACTTAACTTTTAACAATATACTGAGCATCAGTATTTTATCACTTCAAGTGGAATGTAGAAATCATGCCACGATATAGGTCCTTTTGCCCTCCCTTCTTTGTGTTATAGTCACTTGTCTTTATGTCTCCTTGTATTGAAAACTTCTTCAGGCAATGTTATAATTCTTGCTTTTAATCGTCAAACATTTTAAAGAACTCAACAGGAGAAAAGTAGTCTGCTATTCTACCCAGATATTAACCATTTCTCCTAGTATTCCTTTCTGAACTTCCAAGTTTCTGTCTGGTATCAAAATGAGAAAAGCACCTATAGTTGGCCCACAGTCTCAGAACTACCGTCCCAGTGAATAGGGAAGAAGGTTCCCCTCCCGGAGTTGTGGCTCCTGCTAGTCCCCTTTTCCAGGTCATTCCTACTACCACTGCAGTGCTGCTTGGGCTGGGATGCAGGAGAATGGGGGAAAAAGAAGAAGAAAAATAAAATAAGAGATTTTCTCACCCTCTTGGAGCCTGAGTCCTGGTGCCCGCCTCTGTTGTGGCTGGAGATGCTGGACAGAAGGCACGGTTAGCTCTGAGAACGTAGTGGCGCGCCTGCTGTCCTCCTCGTAGCTGCTTCATGGCTCCTGTCCAGGCTTAGAGCTGCAGCCAGTGGACCCAGTAGATTGTGCTCTCTCCACCTAACCTGGAGTCTGTCTGTGACCATTATTTGTTCTATTCTTTCATCCAGCATTCATTTCATTGCACTTCGTGTGAGCAGCCATGTTGGGCACTGGCATACAAGGATGAACATGATATGTTTCTGCCCTTAAGGATTTAGTCACACATTTTTTAAGGAGCACCTTAGGTTATTTCCATGAGTAGCCCTGTTTTCTTCACCCGTTTTCTAAGTCTATCCCATTATTTGTTAAAATAATTAATATGTGGTTGAGAGAAGTAGTTTGAGTTTTTTATTAATCATGTAGTCATGGCCATATTCTTCAAGTCTTCCTCTTTATCCATCCACACACAGAAAAAAAAAAGGATTTTAAAAAATTATGTGAAGCCCAAGCAAACATTTTAAATACATAAAAAGTACTCAAAGGTCACAAGGGACATGAAAAACTATGCCTTTAAGATCCAGTCTGTGTACTGACAACTGTTTTCTTGGCTTTTGATCATGATCTGATGTTTGCCTTGGTAATTCTACAGCACTGGAAGCTGCTTAAAGAATGCAGAGATGAAGAGGTAGCATAGCACCGTGGTGCACAGCTGGGGCTGTGGTCAGTTCAAATCCTGACTCCACCTCTTCCTACCCACGCAACCTTGGACAGGTTACTTGACCTCTCTGTGCCTCAGCTTCCTTGCCTTACAAATGCTGATAATTTAACACCTACCCATAGATAGGATGGTGAAGCATAAATGACTTAATATACATAATATTAATACAGTACCTGGTTCATAGTAGGCTCCCAGTAAACATTTCCTTGGTTATTATTAAAAGCAAAAACTTAAAATTCATTTTCTTCATAACACTTAATGTACCAGCTTTGCTTGCACCCAGTATTGGCAAGCTCCTTAATTCACACATTAGCTTTTTTAAAGTTAAAGACTTTTGTGCCTTTCTTCATAATTCCTGGCCTGGTTTAGTCACAGTTATAGATCCTAAGCATGGACGTATGTTTCTGAACATCTCTTATACAAAGCAATCATTTGGCTAAAGGATTTTAAATAGTGACATTTGTCACTATTTCTCGAAACAATAGCAGACATATAAACTCGATGCTCTCTGCAATACTCCTTACGTCTCCGATCTTACGTTCTTCTGCTGTGGGATCCTTGGCCGTTCACATTCTTACTGTGCATCTCATTTTAGGTCCATGTGCTGACTTTCACTGTTCACATGTTGCTGCAAAGCCTCACCCACAAGCTGCAAGCTGGGGATTTGGACTCTTGTTTAGATATAATGATTGAGGTAAGATTTACAGAACTAAATTCAATTTATTTTTAAGTGACAAAGAACACCAAAAAAAATCACACACACACACAAAAAGAAACAATAATGTCCTATAAAAATGCAAATAGTGAGCCTGGTGTGGTGCTGCATGCCTGTAATCCTAGTACTTTGGAGGCTGAGATGGGAGGATCACAGGTTCAAGACCAGCCTCAGCAACTTAGAGAGGCTCTCCACAACCTAGCAAGACCCTGTTTCAAAATAAAAAGGGCTGAGGTATAGCTCAGAGGTAGAATGCTACTATGTTCAATCCCAGTATCACACACAAAAAAAAGCAAATAGTGTCTGGGGGTATAGTTAAGTGGTAGAATGGGTGCTTAGCATATGCAAGGCCATGGGTTCAATCTCCAGCACGAAAAGAAAAGAAAATCTAGCCAGATATGGTGGCACACACATGTAATCCCAGTACTTGAGAGGCTGAGACAGGAGGATCGCAGGTTCGAGGACAGCCTCAGCAACTTAGTGAGGCTTTCAGCAACTTAGCGAGACCCTGTTTCCAAATAAAAAATAAAATAGGGCTGGGGTTATAGCATGGAGGTAGAAGGCCCCTGGGTTCCACCCCCAGTGCGAAAGAAAGAAAAAGAAAGAAAGAGAGAGAGAGAGAGAGAGAGAGAGAGAAAGAAAAGAAAAGAAAGTCTTATCTTTTAGATTAGCAGAAGTTTAAAAAGCTAAGACTCACATGAGATGAGCACTCTATCATTGCTAATGGGTCATAAATAGGTATAATTTTTCTGGAAAGAAAGTTGACATTGTGTGTCAACAGCTTTTTATTTTTATTTATGAGGCAGAACATCATGGCAGAGGAAAGAGAAAGCTAAAGAGAGCCACAACTTTTTCTAAGAATCCAATTTAAAGGCATAATCAGATATGGTCATATGGTCTGGGGTTTACATATAAAAATCTATTCAAGCAGAGCTTTACTTATAATAGTAAAAAATTATAATCAACAAGTTGGATAGTGTGATAATTTGAGAAGTAGAATTAAGAAGAGAATAAATTTGCCAAATAACCTCCTGTTTGTTTATCTTTAAAATGTGGACTCTAATTTGGAATCTCAATTAAAATATTTTACTTTAATTTCAATAATCAAGTATCTGTTGTATAGTTACACAATTTTTCTTTTGTTTCCTGTTAGTATCAACCGAAAAGTGTTTCTATGTATTTGTTTTTGACAACTGGTCCCTACACTGCATTGAAAACACTATAATATAATCTGTAGAAATCTGACTGTCTCGGTCCAGTCCAGCCTTTGACTTGGACATGCCGGCGCTTTGGTCAGAGACTGCGTGTGTGTGTGTGTGTGCACGCACGCGTGTGTGTGTGTACGTGCATGCGTGTGTGTGTGCATGTATGCTTGTGTGTGTGTGTGCATGTATGCATTTGTGTGTGTGTGTGTATGCGTTTGTGTGTGTGTGTGTGTGTGGCATACTTCGCTGAGTGCACATAATCGTTATTTGTCCTTTTGCTTTCATAGATTTTTAACCGTGAATTGTTTGGTGCTGTTGCGGAAGAGAAGGAAGTAAAGCAGATCCTCTCCAAAGTCATGGAGGCGCGAAGAAGCAAGAGTTATGACTCTTATGAAATCCTGGGCAAGTTTGTAGGAAAAGACCAGGTCACAAAACTTATTCTCCCACTAAAAGAGGTAAGGACCCAGATGCGATTCCGGTGGTCCGAACGTTACAGTTGAGTTCCTGGAAGAAGCTTTCAGGGCAAACACTTCTCCTGTTCACCCAGGATTCTGTGGTGCTGAGGGCATGAGTACCAACCTATGACCACTAGGTGGCAGCCGTAACTTGGGTGCACTAATCTAAGAATCAAAGTCCCTGATGTAAACCATGAGACGTAAAAGGAAAGGAAACAAGAATTTCAGTGCAGGTAAATTGTATAGCCGGGTCAAGGCAGCAGCTAAGGACATAGCCTTTAGATTCAAACTGCTATTCCCAGATTGCCAAAAGGAAGAGAACTGGAATTTATTGAACATACATTATATTCTAAGTACTGCTACATTATCTCTCATGTGCACACCCATCTAGTGAGATTGATGGTATTATCATTTTATAGATAAGAAAATTTAGGCTCAGGAGGGCAGAAAGGAAGACAGTTAAAGATAAGTCAGAATTTCTTTTTCATTTTTATGTACTTTTATTGGTGCGTTGTAACTATACAGTTTAGTTTCAAAGTCATACAAGCACACATGTACACAGGTCTTGGTGTGATTCTTTTTAGGTTCCACCCCCCTACCCACTGCTCCATACCCACATAACAGCTAGATTGATGCAAAAACAAATCCTCACACTTATAGCCAGTTGATTTTCTACAAAGGACCCAAAAACATACGCTGGAGAAAAGACAGCCTTTTCAACAAGTGATGCTGGGAAAACTGAATATCCATATGTAGAAGAATGAAACTAGACCCCAGTCTCTAACCCTGCTCAAGATAGATCAAAAACCTAGAAATTAGACCAGAAACTTTGAAATTACTAGAAGAGGGCATAGGACCAACTCTCCAACATATAGGCCTTGATAGTGACTTCCTCAGTAAGATCCCCAGAGCTCAGGAAATAAAACTGGGAACTAATAAATGGGATGGCATCAAGCCGGGCGTGGTGATAACACACCTGTAATCCCAGTACTTGGGAGACTGAGACAGGAGAATCATAGGTGTGTGTGTGTGTGTGTGTGTGTGTGTGTGTGTGTGTGTGTGTGTGGTACTAGGAGTGGAGCCCATAGGCTTTCTACCTCCGGGCTATACCCCCAGCCCTATTTTATTTTTTATTTGGAAACAGGGTCTTGCTAGGTTGCTGTGAAGCTGGCTTCGAACCTGCGATCCTCCTCTTTCAGCCTCCCAAGTACTGGGATTACAGGCATGCACCACCGTGCCCGGCTTAGGATCACAGGTTTAAGGTCAGCCTCAGCAACTTAGTGAGACCCTGTTAACAAGGCTGGGGTTGTAGCTCAGAGGCAGAATACCTCTGCGTTCAATCCCCAGTACCCAAAAAATGGATGGCACCAAACTGGAAAGCTTCTGTGCAGAGAGCCTACAGAACGGGAAAGCTTTGCAGCTACCCCTCTAATAGAGAACCAATATATAAAATATATAAAGAACTTACAACACTTAGCACTAAAAGCCCAGAATTTATTTCTTATGCAAAATTCACATTCTTTCTATTGTTTCATTTTGCCCCCTAGAGAGCAGGAACTGTAATTTATCCACTTTCCTATTATTTTCTATGCCTATTGTAGAGGTGTTTTTCAATGGTGTTAATTCGTTTTATTACAGTTTTATGTACTAAAACTAAAGTATAAAGCACTGTCTAGTGACATGAATTACTCTTAACTCAAGATGTTTTGGTGCTTTCAAAAAACAACCCAATTAAAAGATGGGCTATTGAACTGAAGTAGACACTTCTCAAAAGAAGAACACAAATGGCCAATAAATATATAAAAAAATGTTCAACATCATTAGCAATCAAGGAATTACAAATCAAAACTACCCTGAGATTCTTTCCATCTCCAACTAGAATGGCAGTCATCAAGAATACAAACCATAATAAATGTTGATGAGGCTGTGGGGAAATAGTAGCTCTTATACACTGTTGGTAAGAATATAAGTTAGTACAACCACTATGGAGATCAGTATAGAGGTTCCTCAAAGACTAGGAATGGAACTACCATATGACCCAGCTGTACCACTCCTCTATCTAGTTAACGTCAGCATGATATGGTAATACATGCATATCTATGTTTATAGCAGCACAATTCACAATAGCCAAATCTAGGGAAACAGCCCAGTGTCCATCAACAGATGAATGGATAAAGAAAATGTGATATATGCACAATGAAATCTTACGCAGCCATGAAGAAAAACAGAATTATGTCATTTGCAGGAAAATGAATGGAACTAGAGAATATGATGCTGAGGTCAGCCAGTCTCAGAAAGTCAAGGGTCATTTGGTTTCTCTCATATGTGGAAGCTAGAATGAAAATAGGAAACAAAAGGGACTTTAGTCCAATGAGGAGAAAAACTAGTAGAGCATTGGAAGGGGATTGGGGAGGTGGGGTGAGGAAAAACAAGGCTTTAGTAAGCGAACAGCTCCAATAAGGTTATATCCTTACATGGAGATATTACCAATCTCACTAACATATGGAAGGGAGGAAGGAGGAGCGGGGTGGGATTCAGAGGGAAATTCACCAAGTGATGTGCACGTGTATTTGTATATGACTCTGAATCCCACTGTGATATATAATTTCAATGCACCAGTAAATGTTTTTAAAAAAAGATGTTTTGGTGCTAGGTGAACTCCCTAATTCCTAGAATGTACATAGTTTTATCTGAGCTTGAAACATATTTCAGCTGAGGCTGAAAAATAGTTCCATACAATATAGTAGCTATGATGTGCTGAGTATTTTGCTGAGATTGATGATCCTGGGTTTGCATGAAGTTCCTACGATTTGGTCCAATAACTAACTACTTTCAAACCCTGAGGCTTGGCCATAGTAGTACTTCATTCACGTGATTTCCTTGAGGTAGTAACTGTACATTTAATTGATTTTTGTTTGGTTATATGTGTATGTATGTTTGCCTATAAATTACCCCCTTTAACAATGTACTTGGAAGGTTGGCATCTCCACGTCTCCGCTCATCTGCAGCAGTATGCCCTGAGGCCTCGCCAACATGGAGGGAGGGAGCGGGAGGGAATAGAAGATATCCAGGGGCACACAGACTCTCACAACAGTTGTCTCTGGGGCTGAGGTTGCAGGTGACTTACTTTATGTGTTAGATCTGTTTGAAGTTTTATTATGAATATATTTTGTAATTAGAAAAAATACATTAGAAAGCAAATACATTTTTAAAAAAAACTACCATTACAACAAATTGAAATGTTCTGTATTACTTCAGCATGACATTTATGTTTGCCTTTTTAGATCCTACAAAATACCACAAGTTTAAAACTGGCCCGGAAAGTTCATGAAACCTTACGTCGAATCATAGCAGGATTGATTGTAAATCAGGAAATGACAGCAGAGTCCATTCTATTGCTCAGTTATGGTTTGGTCAGTGAAAATCTACCCCTGTTAACAGAGAAAGAAAAGTAAGTTTGGGGGAAAAGAAGCCCTAAACTATCCTTTAGGGACTTCTTCCTGATAAGCCGTTCAGTTTTTTATTTACCCTAAATTAATTTAATAATTTGCTTTAGTGAAAAACATATTTAACTGAACTGTAGTTGCTACTTCATGGTGTTTGGGCTGAGATCTTTCCAAGTGACACCTTTCAACATGAGGTGTTTTCTTTGAATGAACTGTGACAGCAGCCAGTTAATTTGTTTTAAATATCTATTGAATATTTATGGATTTTAAGTATATACCTCTAATTCTGTTTACACAGAGATTTAGACCTTAGAAGATTTTGAAAACACCTTATAAACTTCTGTTAGATTTTGCGCCTGTGTTCTGAGCAAAACGCCTTGGCGTTCATTTTCAGACATCAAGGGGAGTCTGCTGTTCATCTTCGTTTAGATGTGCTTGTTGATCTGACCTGAGTGTCTAGGGATTGTCCTAGTGACCTTGATCGACAGCCCACTCGTCCCTGCATTTGTGGTTAGGAAGGGGAGAGAACCAGGGTGCACAGCATGTTGCTCAGTGCCAGACTGTCCTCCCCAGGGAGGGTCACGGTAACTTCTTGGAATGCAGCTGACGGTGGTCTTTCCCGTTTTCATTCCATCGTGACTGACAGGAATCCAGCAGCCCCAGCACCTGATCCACGGCTGCCACCCCAGAGCTGCCTTCTGCTCCCCCCAACTCCAGTTCGAGGTGGACCAAAAGCTGTTGTGAGCAGGAAAACCAACATGCACATATTTATTGAGTCCGGGCTTCGGGTAAGAATTGCTCTTAAAATGAGACTCGCTGCCTTCAGGAAGTCTGTGCTATATAATCCTCTGCTGAATTCCTAGTGCTTACCAGGGTTTCACTGTTGCCCATGAACAGCTCTAAATTACTTTTTTTTTTAAATGGTGAGCTTTTAAAAATTTGAATCCCACTGTTTTATTTCTTTTGCATCCCACTTTTGCTAGGAGAGAGCCCAGTCCTTTATTTGGGCTGCGGGTTCTTTCCTAATACTCTGCCATTCCAACCACACTCCAGCTACACTGGCTTCTCTTCCTTTCTGTAAAGCCCCATACTCGTCCCTGCCCTGGGACTTCACCACCCTCCCTTCCCTCTCCCCACATCTCCACAAGCCCTCCGAGCACCCAGCATTCACACTTCCTTAGAGCCTATCTTCCCGGCTAAGATTCATCAGGACAGGGACCAAATCCATCTTAGTCATGGCTGTGCCCGGCATCCTGAGTCAGTGCCTGGAATAACCGCAGATGCTGAGTAACCATTTGGTAAATGGACTGAGCCTCTCAGCTCACAGTGAGCTTCCCCCTTCCTGAGATTCTCCAAAGCCATTTCTCATTTCTTAAAGATATTTGTCACTTCAAGTAGGAGCATCTCAACATTTCCTGTGTATCTCAAGATCATTTCACACTTTTCCAAACCTTTTTAGCTGCTGCATCTGAGTTTGAAGACTTCCAAGATCAAATCTTCAAGTGAACGTGCCCTAGAGATGTTGGACCCTTTTGTGTCTCTCCTCATTGACTGTCTGGGTTCCAGGGACGTGAAGGTGAGCAGCAGTCTGTGGGCCATGGTGGACATCCGCGCCCTCACAGGAACTGTCTTCATGCACAGAACCTGGGACTTATTTGAGGGCTCTTGTTTCGTGAAATGGTGGAATTTCTTAAGAGATCAATGGCACTATGAAGCACCACTGTTCCCTGCATTAATAAATGCCACTTGTTTGGATAGCCTTTAACATCTTTAAAAGCCCTTCTAGAGCTGGGCATAGTGGCACACGCCTGTAATCCCAGTACTTGGGAGGCTGAGACAGGAGGATCACAGGTTCGAGGCCAGTCTCAGTAACTTAGAACCTCAGCAACTTAGTGAGGCCCTGTTCCCTGTTTCAAAATAAAAAATAAACTAGGGCTGGGGGTCTAGCTCAGAGGTAGAATTCCCCTGGGTTCAATCCCAAGTACTAAAAAAAAAAGCCCTTGTAGGACTTCATGAGGATGAGTAGTGTCGTCCCTGGGCCAGTGATCATCATCAACACCACTGTCGCTGTCCTGAAGACATTATCTCTAATCCTCGTACTCCCGAGACAGATATTCTTTGTGTTTTATAGATGGAAAAATTAGGGGTAGGGTTTAGTCACAGCTCCAGAATATGAAGCTAGGTCTGCAGACTCCAGATCCTGCCTGTCTTCCACCTCCTCATGTTGCCTGCTTCACAGATGAGGTGGCCAAGAGGTTACATCTCTGGAGTCACACGCGTAATCTGTTGCAGAGCTAGGATTTAAGCCCAGGTCTCTCAAACCCCAAACTCTTTCCTGTATGTCTTCATCTGACCAGTGCAGTGTAGTCAGCAGCAGGAATTATCTTAGGTACAGCTGAACTAGCAGATCCTGGCGGTCTCTCGGGTCTGGCCTTGGAAGTTCAGGGATTCTCTGTGTATGCACGTCGTCACAGCACACTTTTTCCATATCCTTGTGCATAAGTAGCACTTAACTATGTTAAATGATAGTTCATTGTTCCCATGCTTAGTCTCTGAGCCAGCTATCTGCTCCTTAAACACTAAGATGGTGTATTTCTTTATCTTTGTACCTATAATTACCGGTAGAGGGCTAGGTATGTAGCTCAGTAGTAGAGCACTTGCCTAGCATGTATGAAGCCCTGGGTTCAATACCTAGCACCACTAAAAGTAATAATACCTAGTAGAGCGCCTTGTATACATAATATAAGCTTAGTAAGAATGGGTTACATTGAAGTACCATTCTATAAAATAAAAGTCATTTGAAGTATTTTTCCAAAAAAAACTTCTAAAGTTAGCCAGGCGATCCATATCCTTAAGAATATAGTGAGCACTTTTGGTTTTTTGCTTGTGATCTGTCTTTACTTGCTATGGATAAGCAGGAAGTTCTTCCACATCAAGAAATAGGAAAGTTATTCTTAGATTTGGGGCACAGTTGTTACAAAGTGGGCTGGGCGCAGCATCTTACCCAACTCAGCTTCTTGTGTGGCTGACACAGCCTCGGGTACCAGATTGATGGACTGTATTACTCTGTTTTCAGGTGATCACAGGTGCTTTACAATGCCTGATCTGGGTCATGAGGTTCCCTCTGCCTTCCATAGAAAACAAAGCAGGACAGCTGACGAAACGCCTCTTCCTTTTGCTGAAGAACTATGCGAAACTCGGGGCTGCCAGGGGCCAGAACTTCCACCTGGTAGTAAATTGTTTTAAGGTGAGGAATCAAATGCACCTAGAAAAAGCCCGGACCAAGATTACCATCACTTAGTGTTCCCCATTGCCCTTTGTGGCTTTGGTGAGAATTGTTTCCATGGTAACTTACTAAAGCTAGAGGATTGGTGTCCTACGTGAAAAGTACTCATGCTCAGTCCTCATCATTTCACTGAATCCTGATTTGTGGGATGTGCTGGCTGTTGACTTCACTGTTGTGACTTGCAGTGTGTGACAATACTTGTAAAGAAAGTCAAGTCTTACCAGATCACTGAGAAACAGCTTCAAGTTCTTCTGGCCTATGCAGAGGAGGACATTTATGATACTTCAAGACAAGCCACTGCATTTGGTCTTCTGAAGGTATGATGTCACCTGAATGTCGTCTTTTAGAGACTATAAGCATCACGTCAGATATTTAGGATAATGTGGAACATACTGTTTTAACTAGCTATAGATCTTTGAAATTAAGTAATTTATAAAGATTATTATGATTTTGATGGGCCAGTTATAAGCTAATGTATCTACTTAAGAAAATGTTCGTGCTCTATATTAACATTCCCAGGGAATTCTGTATAGATACAGGTACTCTACTTTTATATATTATATTGGATATTTTTTCTTATTGTGGTAAAATATGCGTAACAAAATTTACCATTTTAAACATTTTTATGCTCTTTCTTTTGAAGTTACTTTCATTGTTTGAAAACTGCATAGATTACTTTAATATCAAGTCTACTTCTGTCTATTTGCAATAAAACACATAAAATGAATGTATCTTTTCCTTTTGTTTTTTAGGCTATTTTATCAAGAAAGTTATTGGTCCCAGAAATTGATGATGTCATGCGGAAAGTATCCAAGTTGGCAATTTCTGCACAAAGTGAACCTGCCAGAGTCCAGTGCCGACAGGTGTGGAGAGAGAGCTGACTCCCATAGCAAGGGTTGGGCCGCACCTTTGGTTAGAGAGATATCAGCATTGACTGAATTCTGAAGACTGTTGTGTGTCTTATTGTTACTGTGTTCTGAGATCAGGTATTTAGTGCAGTAGGTCAGAGAAGGTTTTCCTGAGGATTGATAGATGTAAACCAAAATTAAAAGAAAGAGGAAGGCTTTGCCTTCCAGAAGTAGGGGCAGTAAATGGAGATGGTAACCCTGGAGGTGAACAAGAGCTCAGCTTGTTTGAGGAGCTAAACCAAAGTGTGGGAAATAGGAGAGAGAGGCCAGATCAGGCAGCACCTGATAGTCTTGTTAAAATTTAGGGCTTTCTTCTAAGAATCATAAGAGGCTACTGAGATCCTTAGGCAGAGGAGTGGCATGATCAGATTTGTTTATAAATGTATCCATCCCTAATCTTATAAGTACATATCATACCAAGAGATGGAAGGTCTGAATTAGAAATGTGCACTCAGAGCCAGGCATGGTGGTGCACCTGTAATCCTAGTACTTGGGAGGCTGAGACAGGAGGATCGCAGGTTTGAGGACAGCCTCAGCAACTCAGTGAGACTTTCAGCAACTTAGTGACACCCTGTTTCAAAACAATGAATAAAATAGGGCTGGGGGTGTAGCTTGGAGGTAATACCCCTGTGTTGAATCCCCAGTACCACCACCAAAAAAAAAGGAAGAAATAATGCAGTCAGAGCTGGGTGACCTCTCTTTATAACTGCCCTTCAGAAGAATTAGTATTCCTGTTTTACACTAGGAAAAATCTGGCCTTGGGATAATATCACCTACTTCCTAAGGGCATGGTGGCGCACACCTGTAATCCCAGTACATGGGAGGCTTAGACAGGAGGATCACAGATTTGAATCCAGCCTCAGCACCTTAGTGAGGCTCTAAGCAACTTAGCAAGACCTGTTTCCAAACAAAATATAAAATAGGCCTGGGGCGTAGCCCAGAAGTAGAACACCCCTGAGTTCTTTCCCCAGTACCACCAAAAAAAAAAAAAAGAAGAAAAGAAATATGCACTCGGGTTGAAGGAGGGTTTGGACTGCTGAGGCCAGAGTGGAAGGGAGGAAGCCTATCTTTAGAATAAAATTGCTTGCTATAGTTAAGAAGGAGGGCCAGCTGTTATGTTACTAAACACTAGGTGTGTGCCCAGGACTTTATATACATGACCTCTCTTTATAACTGCCCTTCAGAAGAATTAGTATCCCTATTTTACACTAGGGAAAGAGCAAGCCTTGGGATAGTATCACCTACTTCCTAAGGGAGTAAGGAGAACCAAGAAATACTTAACACAGTGCTCGGCATATAGACAGCTTTTAGTAAGTACATTAGTTATTATCAGTATTAATTTGTCACCATATTGTCATTCTTCAAGGAGAGACCAGGGGGTTGATCAGTCCATAGTCAGTCAGTCACACTACCTGTCAGATCAGCTTCTGACATACAAGCTTAGATTTAGAGCCTTAATGACCGTGGCAGTGGTGGGCCAAGACTTGACTCGGACACTTGACTCGGACTTGACATGGAGCAGGACCTGGATGAGTGAAATAGGGGACAGGAAGGGGCACAGTTGTTGACTTAGTGGGCAGACCTAGCTGAAGTCAGTTGGAAAGCCTGATTGATTATCCTTTTGAAAGGTTTTTATAGCCTGCCAGCATGTCTCAAAAAGCAGCTTAGGAAATGGGAATTCTGCAGTGATAGGATCAAATAATCAACTGTGTGATTTTTGTTCCTAGGTTTTTCTGAAATACATTCTTGACTATCCCCTCGGTGAGAAATTGAGACCAAACTTGGAATTCATGCTTGCTCAACTGAAGTAAGCTTAAACCACTAACACAGGGGCAAAAGGGTAGTTTCTTCTTCCCCTTTCATACGGTAGCTGTGTTGAAAGGACAAAGCCTACCTAGGATGGCGCACTCTCTGAGGGTGCTATGATATGACTCCTTGGCTTATGAAACATTGTTCTTGGCTTCCTATAGCAGTTCTCTAAGCTGCTTTTCACTCAGTCTAATATGACTATTGATTGTCAGTAGAATCTATTAGGAGAATATTGAAAATCTAATAAAATAACATTTAAACCGGGTGTGGTGGTGCACGCTTGTAATCCCAGTACTTGGGAGGCTGAGACCGGAGGATCCAGGTTTGCAGTCAGCCTCCGCAACTTAGCGAGACCCTGTTTCAAAATAAAGAATAAAAAATAGGGCTGGGGGTGTAGCTTGGAGGTAGGATGCCCCTGGGTTCAATCCCTGGTACCGCCAAAAAAAAAGAAAGAAATAGACTGACACCTATATATATTTTTAAATTTTAAACTAATTACTGATAAATTTTAGAAAATGCCAACAAATCCACCTATTGTTCTTATCCCAGTTATGAACATGAGACCGGGAGAGAATCCACCCTGGAAATGATCGCCTATCTCTTTGACACGTTCCCTCAGGTACTGCGAATCACAAACTCCTCACCTGTGTTTCCGTGACCCCTAGAAGCCCTGGGCTTTCCCTGTTACAGAACATCTGTGAAATTCACTTCGAGTGTGTTGATGAGCGCATCTCTTCCTGCAGGGACTACTCCATGAGAACTGTGGAATGTTCTTCATCCCTCTCTGTCTAATGATGGTGAATGATGACTCTGCTGTGTGCAAAAAGATGGCATCCATGGCAATCAAGTCCTTACTCAGCAAAATCAGCCTCGAGAAGAAAGACTGGCTGTTTGATTTGGTTACCTCCTGGTTTGGAGCAAAAAAGGTTAGTGTTGCTTTTAGTCATAGTCAATAACAAGGACATACTTTAAATAAGAATCTGTACTCTATGTTGTTGAATTGGCTTATCCCAAATAGCTTTATTTTTACCTGATTATGCAAATAATATGCTCTTAGTTTCAGAAAGTATAAGAAGTTATAGAAAGCTAACATAAAAATCACCTATATTATTAATGCTAGCAAAGCATTGCACTTCATGAATGTATTATGACTTTGTTTCCAGTTTTCCATCTTTGCTTATTCAGTTTCTAGAGCGTAATTTTTATCATTCTGTATGCTTACTGACTCTGCCACCATCATCACTAGTTCATCTTTGTGGAATAAAAGCAACATGTGTCCTGTGTTAATGAGTAACTTGTTGCAGACCCATATGATTGGGGGGTGGGGATGAGACCGGAAGAGAGTCCACCCTGGAAATGATCGCCTCTCATCTTTTCATTCCTTTTTTCTTTTTTTATGGAAAAGAATATATCAAAGTACTAAGTGGATTATAAGTGCCATTGTCTTAAATGTTAATCTTGGGTATAAAAATTGCATCACCTTTTTTATGTTGGCCATCAAAAGTCCGTACTGTATTGATTCTGGCACCAGAAAGGCTTCTTATTGTCTCTGATTGTTGGCATAAAGCCCACCTTCATTTTGTTATTTCAGAAACAGCTTCCCAAACTGTATTGACATTATCTTAATGGTGCTTTGTTTTTGGTAGAGCTTAAATAGACAGCTTGCTGCCCTGGTCTGTGGCTTGTTTGTGGAAAGCGAAGGAATTGATTTTGAGAGAAGACTTGGAACTGTTCTTCCTGTGGTTGAAAAGGAAATTGATCCTGAAAACTTTAAAGATGTAAGTAATTTATTAGGGAATAAAACTTTTGCTGATTTTTATGAAAAAGTTGTAGTTGACATGGTATAGCTAATATAGATCAAATACTATGTTCAAAACAATGTTCTTTGTAAGCAAGAATTCAGCACAGTTGGAACTTCTTTTAAAAAAATGGAAGTAAATTATCTCCCATAGTATATGAAGATCAATTCTCAACTGGGGCAAGCTTGCCCCCCTTGGGACATTTGGCAATGTCTAGAGACATTTTTTGTTGTCATAACTGGAGGGCGGTGGTTGCTACTGGCCTCTAGTGGGTAGAGAGGCCAGGGATGCTGCTGAACATCCTACAGTCACATGGCAGCCCCCTATAGCTCAGAATTATCTGTCCTGAAAATGTCAGCAAAGGATTGATTGCCCCAAAACTGTCTATAGAGCTGAGAGATTCAGAAACCGTGGTGCTGATTTGCCTGCTGCAGTGAACCTGTGCATCAGCTACTTCCGGTTGTTGTCTCAATCCATGTACTTCCATCCTGTGTTTAGATCGTGGAAGAGACTGAAGAAAAAGCTGCAGACCGCCTGCTGTTCAGTTTTCTTACACTGATAAGTAAACTCATCAAGGAATGTAATATTATTCAGTTTACCAAGCCCTCTGAGACTTTGAGTAAAATCTGGAGTAAGTATTTCCTTTTTATCTAAATCTAAAAACATATTGATTATGATAAAATTACTGAAAATAAAATTTGGGAAACTAGAAAAGGAACACCACAGAAAATAGATAATGTGTTAGCTGGGCGTGGTGACGCACGCTTGTAATCCCAGTACTTGGGAGGCTGAGACCGGAGGATCCGGTTCGCAGCCAACCTCAGCTACTTAGTGAGGCCTCTGCAACTTAACGAGACCCTGTTTCAAAATAAAGAATAAAAAATATGGCTGGGGGTATAGCTCGGAGGTAAATTGCCCCTGGGTTCAATCCCTAGTACTGCAAAAAAAAAAAAAAAAGAAAATAGATAAGGTGAAGAAAAAAAGTCCATGAAAAAAGGTAATCAGATCAATTACAGTAAAAATGTTTCTAGGAAAGAAAAAATGAACTTCATAAGGAACACATCTCATTTATAAATGATGAATTGCAGCCAGGCATGGTAGTGCACACTTGTAATCCCAGTACTTGGGAGGCTGAGACAAGAGGATCGCAGGTTTGCGGCCAGCCTCAGCTACTTAGTGAGGCCCTCCACAACTTAGTGAGACCTTGTTTAAAATTTTAAAAAAATAAATAAAAGGGGCTGGGGAGTATAGCTCAGAGGTAGAATGCCCCTGGTTCCATCGCTAATACCACTAAATGAATGAATGAATGAATGAATGAATGATGAATTGCAGGATAATAAAAGGAAAAATTACCAAAGTCCTGCTTACTGATAATTGACACATAAGAATTATATATATTTACCATGTACAGTGTGATATTTTGAAATAGGTATACATGATCTGTATTTCCATCCAGTCTTTCTTTTTGTTAAATAGACATAGATTTTAGAGTGGTTGCTTAGTTCCTTATTAACTTTGTTATCTTATTTATACCTAAGTATATTGCTTTACCATAACTCACTTCATAGACATCCTTTTCAGTAGCATATAGTAGTAGTCCATCAGATAAGTGTGCTAAAACTTACTACACCATCCTCTGTGGGACATTGAAGTTACTACATCCCCTCCCTAAATGAAAAATAAGAGTCCATATTTTTAATTTAACATACTAAATTTTGATTATTCAGTACCTGGTTTAAAATCCTATGAGAAATAATGAAAAATAAGAGTCCATATTTTTAATTTAACATACTAAATTTTGATTATTCAGTACCTGGTTTAAAATCCTGTGAGAAATAATGAAAAATAGGAGTCCATATTTTTAATTTAACACACCACATTTTAATCAGTCAGTACCTGGTTTAAAATCCTGTAGGAAATACTATAGTTCCTTTAGCCATGCTGGGATCTGACTCCACTGAGACATGGCCAGGTTATTACAAAGGTTTATATAGTATGAAAGAAAGAACATGTTCATGAAATACAGTAATGTAGTTAATCCATCATGGTCACCACACCTCCATTGTAAGACTTTTCAGCTGTACTTTCCAAGTGGGGTGTATGGAGAGTGGCTGTGGATCCTAATGCTGAAGAATTACAAGTTGCGAGGTCATGGAGCTGGGCCCAGGCCTGGCTCTGCCCATGACGTAACATAGCCTCTCTGGAACATCCATTTCCTCGTCTGTTAGGTGGGAATGACAGATCTGTCCTTGCAGATTTGTTGTGACGTCTAAAGGAGGTAATGTATATAACACTTAGCTCTGGGCCTGGCACATAGAAAGCCTTCAAAGCCAGGCGTGGTGGCACACGCTTGTAATCCCAGTACTTGGGAGGCTGAGACAGGAAGATCCGGGTTCGCAGCCAGCCTCAGCTACTTAGTGAGGCCCTCTGCAACTTAGTGAGACCCTGTTTCAAAATAAAGAATAAAAAATAGGGCTGGGAATGTAGCTCAGAGGTACAATGCCCCTGGGTTCAATCCCCAGGAAAAAAAAAAAAAAAGCTTTCATAAATGACAGCTGTCCACCACTTGGAGCTACCACTTTAGAAGATGTAATGTTAATGCCATCTTCTCTCTCTTAAATGTGATACTGGTTCATATGCAACTGTATGTTTTTAGGTTTACACACATCTCTTTAGTGTCATTTGACACGTGGGTGAGTTGTTTTTCTAAGTTGCTTCTGAAGTCTCTTCACCTCACTTCTCCCTAGCTTCTAGATAGCAGGCACTCTTTTGGTCATCTTTGATTCCTAATACGGAGCACATAATACTTTCATGCTTCAACTGTTCGTATTTCCCAGCTGAGAGTGAGGAAAGCTGGCCGTCTGAGAATGCATTCTGGTTCCCTTAGGTCACGTGCACTCTCACCTGAGACATCCGCACAACTGGGTGTGGCTCACAGCAGCCCAGGCTTTTGGATTGCTGTTTGCCTCTTGCCAGCCAGAGGAGCTTGTTGGAAAATGGAAAGCCAAAAAGTCTGCAAGGAAACTCTCAGAGCCTGTAGCAGTCAGATTCCTAACAAGTGACCTTGATCAAAAGGTAAGGTTTCTTCCTCTAAAACCGCTTCCTTCCCTCGTGACCTATGTGAGATGTTTGCTCTGGTTTGAGTAACTATCTTGGGGCAGGCCCTTGGGAGAAACTCTTCCAACTGACAACTTGTACCTGTGAATCAGAGGAGTGTTAGTGACTGGAGAGGGTCCACCCTCAAGCCCATGGTTTTTCAAAGAATATTTAGACCATCAGTGTAATCAGACTTCTGATTTGCTTATTTAGCATGTCCATCTTCCATTTTGTGTTTAAGTTGTATATCAACATTAGAGAGTAAGATTAATACTCCCTATTCTGCCTCCTTCATAACCTTGTAGATGACTGAATGAGATCATGTTCATCAAATGTGAGGTAGGAAACAAACACTGTGCTAGGCCTTATCTGTCTCTGATTTCCTAAGGCCTAGCACAGTGTTTGCCTCATAGTACAAACTCCATAATTTTGAATGAATGGAGGATGGAAGGGAAGAAAAGAAGGAAAAAATACTGGAATGTTGCAATATTGTGAATAGTCTAAGGTATTATTACCTTTATCTCCCCAGTGTTTGAAAGTATTCCATTTCTTTGGACTGAAACCTTTGGGGCAGGTAGAATAGAACAGTTATACAATTTCTGTTCATGAACCTTTTCTCTCCAGATCTATACTGGTGGTCATGCAGAGCAGAATCTAATACATCAGTTTTATTGTGGTTGGTTTTTTAAAACAATTAGAAGTGCCATGTTATGACCGCCAGTGTCCATTTCTTTCCACAGATGAAAAGTATCTCTATAGCCTCTTGCCATCAGTTGCATTCCAAATTCTTGGATGAGTCTCTAGGTGAGCAGGTAAGAACTGTAGTCTTCCTGGTTTAATAGAATGACCTACCATTCTAGGAATAGGTTTACATTTGTTATTTTGTTTTGTTTTCAGCCTATTTTAAACTTAAAAGGGGAGGGGTGTGGCTCAGAGATAGAATGCCTCTAGACTCAATCCCCACTACCTAAATAAATAATATGATTTTAAAAAACTTAAAGCCGGGCATAGTGGCACACACTTGTAATCCCAGTACTTGGGAGGCTGAGACCGGAGGATCAGGGTTCACTGCCAGCCTCAGCTACTTAGTGAGGACCTCTGCAACTTAGTGAGACCCTGTTTCAAAATAAAGGATAAAAAATAGGGCTGGGGGTGTAGCCCAGAGGTAGAATGCCCCTGGGTTCAATCCCCTACACCGCAAAAAATAAAAAAAATATAAAAACAAAAAAACGTAAAATATAAAATGTAAATACAGAACAAACACTTATAAATGTGCACTAACAAGTTATTCAAGTAGACTACAGCTCCCTTTTAATTTTTTCTATTTTCATAGAGCACTTGGGCTGGTAGATGATGAGCCATCACCACTTATCCCATGGCTGTTGACCAGGTCCCTGTGAATCATTATGGACAAGATGGAGCAATATAGATTAAATGACAGGGGCACTAGAAGTTAGGTCAGTGCTTAGAACTAAACAGTGATCGCAAGTGGCACATCATAAGCACCGACATCCTGTCACATTTTACAGTGAAGATTACACATGCTTCATTGCATGGCAGGGTCCAGAGGAGTGGATGGCAAAATGGAGCCAACAACCCTGCCGGGGTTGACAGTGGGTCAGGTTGCACACAGTGGCAGTTTTTAACAGGGGCCAGTAGAACAGAGAGAGGAAGAAAGTTACAGGATAGAAGAAATTAGGGATTTTAGTCAATGATAACCTTTGGGTGAATTAACAATATGAACTGACTGCCACAGGGCTTCTAAACCTGGCCTGTATTCATGAAGACCAAGCTTCCAGAAGAATGAAATTACGATCTTGGCATTAGCTCTTTATAGTGAAGCTAGCCGTGGGGGGTATGTGGAGTCCTGACAGTACATTGGGGGAACAGTGACACACAGCACATCTAGCAGAGCAGCCACGATGGCCAAGGAACTCAAAACCAACTTGTTAGCCAGGCATGGTGGCGCACGCCTGTAATCCCAGTACTTGGGAGACTGAAACAGGAGGATCGCAGATTTGAGGACAGCCTCAGCAAGTAGTGAGACCCTGTTTGAAAATAAAAATAAAATAGGGCTGCGGGTGTAGCTTGGAGGTAGAAACGCCCCTGGGTTCAATTCCCAGTACCACCAATAAAAAAAAAAGAAGTTGTTTTTCTCCTTCACATAACAGGTGTGAAATGTGTACATCAGAGATTTGATAGAGCTCCCAGAGCTCAAGACTCAAGGAACATTATTATAAGACCAAAATCCTAACTAGATTAGATGGGATTTGAGGAGGAAGGAGCTAAAAGTTTAAGAACTTGGCCTTGAATTCTAAAGATCTTGGAATGCCAACTGGCCACTCACTTTGTGTTTGGGTGAGCCTTGATTTTCTCTCCTGGTAATAGTACCTGATAGAGATCTTTTAAAGTCGAATCGGATGCTGTATATAAAGCAGCTAATCAGTGCTCAGTTAATATTGTTATTTCTATATAGAATGGTTGAAAAAATTTAATGGAAGTGGACATGCATATGAAAGCTCTCTTTTAACAATGTGAATTGTTAGTCCAGAGGGAAATCTTTTGCTTATTCTGTGACCTTAAAGGATAAAACTAGGCCAACGAGATAAAAGTTACATGGAAATGAATTTGTAATAACTTATATGGAAGAATTTAAGAATTATCAAGAAAGAACCCTCATCAGTTTAATAGTACAATAACCAGTTTGTTTTTATTTTCTAATTATAAAATGCCTATTTTAGCTTATGTTGTAACAAGTCATATGTGTTCAAAATCTAAATCCTGTCCTCTCACTTTTTTTAAAGGTTGTTAAGAATTTGTTGTTTGTAGCCAAAGTATTGTACTTACTAGAACCTGATTCTAAGGATAAGCAAGGTGAGATAAAAGAAGACTTGGAAGACGATCTAGCTTTAGGAGAAGGTGTGGCCAGAGAGGCAACAGAAGAATATGAGGCCTGCAGAGATGGCAAGACTGGGTCTGACGGAGACAAGGAAGAGGCAAAGGAAGAGCCCAGCAAGCCAGCCACCCTGCTGTGGCTGATCCAAAAGTTGTCCCGGATTGCAAAACTGGAAGCTGCTTATTCACCTAGAAATCCCTTAAAGGTACAACAGTAGAACTCAAAGTAGTCTTTTTTTTTTGGAAGTAATCATTTTTTTTAAGAAAGTATTTTAATGGTATGAGAGATCCTCCCAAGTCTCTAGGAACTTAGCCTTCTGAACCTAAAACTGCAGCAGTAACATCTGTCCCAAAGTAGACTGAACCCTGTTATGACTGAGTGTTGAAGAGACATTTCAAGTGAAAAACAATCTTTACTTTCAGAGATCATGCATCTTTAAATTCCTTGGCGCTGTAGCAATGGACCTTGGGGTGGACAGGGTAAAGCCGTATCTCCCGATGATCATAGCTCCCTTGTTTCGAGAGCTGAACAGCACCTACTCAGAGCAAGGTAACCCCGCTGCTGCCTTTATTCTCCTAAAGATTTACACACTAGGATTCCTAACTGCTTTCCTGGATGCCTCCTTCCTTTCTGTCATCTTTCCATGCCAGAATTTAAGAAAGAAAACTTCTGAAGTATTAAAACAATTAATAGCAAATAAGCATATTTGTATATTTGGTGGTGTTATTTCTGTATGCTTTCTCACATCTGAGAGTGAATGTTTCTCTCCTAAAAGAGTATGTTTTCAGCCAGGAAGGGTGGCACACGTCTATAATCCCAGTACGTGGGAGGCTGAGACAGAAGGATTGCAGGTTCAAGACCAGCCTTAGCAACCTAGTGAGACCCTGTTTCAAAATAAAAAATAAAAAGGGCTGGGGGTGTAGCTTGGAGGTAGAATACTCCTAGGTTCAATCCCCAGTACCACAAAAAAAAGTATGTTTTACTTTTAAGCAAAGATTAAATATTTAAAGAAAACTATTATTTGGGATAGATCAAACTAAACCTCATAGTGCTATTAATAATAATCAACAATAAAATAATAAAATGTTTTTACATTCTCTTAAGAATTGTAAGACAGAAATCTACACATTATCGTTTTTATGTGAAGTAGTGTTTAATGTTTGCTCTTTTTCTTTTTCATTGCCTGGTACATTTGGCATATTCCCTTCACTGATCCTAATCGTTGGTAACAGGAAAAGAGGGAATTGTGGGTTGGAAAGAGAGGAGGTCAAGTGGATATTAAGAGTTTAAAAATAAAACGAAGTGAATGTCAAAGCAGGAGCTTTTTTAGTCCTACAACCGTGAGAGAAAGTTGCCTTGTGCTTGGGGTGGGAAAAGCAGTGGTGAAAGTTGGGCTACTGACAGCCAGATAGTCTGCCTTGGTTTGAGTCAGCCAACATTTCCAACATTTACTAAGCAACTAATATTTGCCAGGTACTGGGGCTTCGATAGTGCAAACGAACCACTGCTTGCATTCAGACACAGGCCCTGAGCTTTCCTGAAATTGAATGCAAAAATAATAGGTTATTTGCATTTGGAGGAGAGGGAGTAGGGAAGGGTAGGAGAATATAGCTTTCCATCAGCTTCTCAGTCTCTGACCCCTCCCCAAAAAAAGGTTATCATGGGCAGAGATAAGCTTATGTCACCCATGGTTAGTGAGGAGATAGAGAAGCAATCTTGTCTCTGCCTGCATCTGCACAGGTTCACAAAGGTAATCCAAAATGTTCCTGTCAAGTTCCAAAATTACTTTGTCAGCCAGGCATGGTGGCACACACCTGTAATCCCAGTACTTGGGAGGCTGAGACAGGACCAGCACAGGCTCAAGGCCAGCCTCAGCAACTAAGCAAAACCTTGTTTCAAAATAAAAAATAAAAAGGCCTGGGGGTGTAACTCGGAAGTAAAATGACCCTGGTTCAATCCCCAGTGCCCAAATAAGAAGTTACTTTATTGGCTTTGGAGCCCGCTGGGAAGTGGGCCTCACGGCGGTCTCTGGTCTCCTGTCTCATCCCTGATGAGGTGGTGGTGGGAGTGCCATGTCGAGCACTTCTGTTCACTCTAGTGTCTCAGAAACACAGGGGCCAATTTTGGATGGTGTTCAGGGCCACAGGAGTTTAAATGTTGTACATTGTTGATTATGTTGATGCTCAAACATGTCCTTTCCCATGTGCCTGTCTCTGACCATTATTATCTGTGTGATTAGATCCTTTGCTGAAGAATCTATCCCAAGAAATCATAGAATTGCTTAAAAAGCTGGTTGGGCTGGAGAGCTTCTCATTAGCCTTCGCCTCTGTTCAGAAGCAGGCTACTGAGAAAAGGGCGCTCCGGAAGAAGAGGAAGGCTCTGGAGGTGAGCTTGCTGCTGAGTGGGGCTTGTTCTCTGGGCTCACTGACCATCTGTAACCAGGGCTGTGCACCATGTGCGTCACGCTTGCCCAGTGGAGGACAGAGGGTTTGAGGGCTGGGGACTTTACAGCGGGGGCTCCGCATTGTCATTAACCGTCAGGTACTGCATTTGTGGTTTTTAAAAGTGAAGATGGCACATTGTCTGAATTTGGTCTGGATTGGTTTAACATGTACTTCTAAAGTAATACAATTTTCTATTCTGTTTTCAAGTTTGTGACTAATCCTGATATTGCTGCCAAGAAAAAGCTGAAGAAACATAAAAACAAAAGTGAAGCAAAGAAGAGAAAGATAGAGTTCCTGCGTCCAGGCTACAAGGCCAAAAGACAAAAAAGCCACAGCCTGAAAGATTTAGCAATGGTGGAGTGAAGTGTCCTGTGCCGATACGGGAGCATAACTCACACTAACATTCGCCCAAAGCATGAACCTTCTGGGATATTCTGTGAGGCTGAAATCACAGCAGGTTTTTATTATTTAAGTTGGACTTTGGCATAGATTGTATAATATATTGTTTAATGTAATCATGCTCATATTTTTTTAATTAAAATGTTTACTATTACTGTATCTTCATTGTCTAAAATGCATGTGAAACTAAGAGATAAGATTTTAAAACATAATTTTTTAATAAAAACGTAGTTTAAAATAGCAAGAAAAACGCCGGGCGTGGTGGCGCACTCTTGTAATCCCGGTACTTGGGAGGCTGAGACCGGAGGATCTGGGTTCGCGGCCAGCCTCAGCTACTTAGTGAGGTCCTCCGCAACTTCGTGAGACCCGGTTTCAAAATAAAGGATAAGAAATAGGGCCGGGGGTGTAGCTCAGAGGTCGAATGTCCCTGGGTTCAATCCCCGGTACCGCAAAAAAAAAAAAAAATAGCAAGAAAAAATGTGGAGGTTACAAAATAATGAAACAAAACATTTGCAGTACCTCTTACCCAATGGCATTAAGGTAAGGTCTACACAAATGGAAAAAAAATAGCCATGTTCCTGGATAGGAAAATGTAGTGCCCTAAGATGCTGATTCTTCCCAAGTTAATCCCATTGGTTAAATACATATTGGAGGGAAAACCCAGGAGTTCTTTATTTTAAACTCATAAAGCTGATTGTAAAATTTATATGGAAGATAATAAGCCAAGACAGCCATGACGCTTTTAGAAAAGGACAGAATAAAGGGCTTGTCTATAGATACCAAAAGTAAGACACAAAAAATGCTCTCCATAGAGGGAATATGTCATAAGTTCTACTTCATTAAAATTAAGAAAAAGACAAAAACTAAGACATGGCATATACCATATCCTACTGCTAAAGGATTAGTGGTGCCCAGGCTAGAATAATGAATCAACAAAGATGATCCTGTAAAGAACATGGCAAAAGAGAGAAATAGACACTGCACATAATAAGAAACATAAGTGACCTTTTAACATTATTAAGTAGCTGATGTGGCTTTACCAGTTCTGAAGTATTTAAATACTGGTTGGTAAGTAGTCACTGCCTTGAGACACACACACTCAGTGCCACCTTGGCTATATGAGTCCCTAGACCCTGTATCCTCCACACCACAAGTCAAAGGATTCATACCAGAACTAGTAGCGATCGTCCTCCCACACCAGCTGTATCTAGTTGTTAAATATTTTAATCACTCCTGAATTAAACCTCAGTAGTAGGAAAATGCAGATTAAAATGAGAGTAAGATTCTATTTTGAATCCATTGGATTTGTAAGGTTGACAATACCACATATAAGCAAGCATGGTGGTGCAATTAGAACTCTTACAAACCACTGTTTCTTTTGTTTGGTACTGGAGGTTGAACCCAGGAGAATTCTACCTCTGAGCTACACCTCCAGCCCTATTTTTTTATTTTGAAACAGGATCTCACTAAGTTGCTGAGGCTGGCCTTGAGCCTGTAATCCTCCTGTTCTAGCCTCCCAAGTTCTGGGATTACAGGCATGCACCACCATGCCCAGCTACAAACTACTTTGGGTAGGTTTTTTGTTTTTTTGCAGTACCGGGGATTGAACCCAGGGGCATTCTACTTCCGATCTCCACCCCCAGCCCTATTTTTTATTCTTTATTTTGAAACAGGGTCTCGCTATGTTGCGCAGGGCCTCACTAAAGTAGCTGAGGCTGGCCGCGAACCCGGATCCTCCGGTCTCAGCCTCCCCCAAGTACTGGGATTACAAGCGTGCACCACCACGCCCTACAAACTACTTTGGAAAGCCATTTAGTATTATCTTATAAACCTGAAGATGAGTACACTCCTACCCCAGCAATTCACTCTGGAGAAACTTAGAATCATGGACCTGAAGAAGACAGGAACTAGAAGCAATCCAGATTCCTTCCACAAGAGAATGGGTAAGTAAATTAGTAGAATATTCATACATATAATCATAGCAGTGAAAATCAGCTAGTTTCATCAATACTAGAAACAATGATCAGTGAAGGGAAAAAGCAAGTCATAGAAAGAGGTGAATTAGAGCCGGGCGTGGTGGCACACGCTTGTAATCCCAGTACTTTGGGAGGTGGAGACCGGAGGATCCGGGTTCGCGGCCAGCCTCAGTTCTCTCTCTCTCTCTCTCTCTCTCTCTCTGTCTCTCTCTCTGTCTACCTAGTGAGGCCCTCCGCAACTTCGTGAGACCCGGTTTCA
>PVJS01024083.1:0-28990 GCA_004027185.1 Glis glis
GTGTGTGTGTGTGTGTGTGTGTGTGTGTTTTACTGGGGATTGAACCCAGAGCATTCTACCTCCATGCTACACTCCAACCCTTTTTTCTTTTGAAACTGTGTCTCACTAGGTTGCTGAGGGTCTCCCCAAGTTGCTGAGGCTGGTCTCAAACCTGTGATCCTCCTGTCTCCCAAGTACTGGGATTACAGGTGTGGGCCATCTTGTCTGTCTTACTCATGCCTTTCAAAAAGGGCATGTGGTCATAATTTGGTGTCCTGGAACCTGCATTCCTCCTGCCCTAGCCTCACAAGTACTGGGATTACAGGTATGTGCCACCACACCACACCTGACTTGGTTGTCATCTTACTGTCAATGATCATTGCATGAGTTTCCTCCACCCCCGACAGCACTTCGGTGGACATTCTCATGATTCTTCACGTGAGGGAGCCTCTCCAGGGCATATATTTAGAAGAGGAATCATTGGGTTGTGGATATATAATGAGCAATGCCATTAGGTAATGTCAAATGGTTTTCCAAAAGGGTTGCACCAATTTGCTCTCCCCTCTGTTCTACATAAAGGATCTGTTGCTACATACTCTCACACACACTTGAATATAAGGATTTTTAGAAATTATACTCATTTATGCATTCAACAATGGCAATATTCTAGGTATGGGGGTATAATAAACAGAAATCACTGCCCACATGGAAATTATAATGGGGAGAAAGACCATAAATAAAATAAATAAGTAAACTACACAGCACACTAAAGAATGATACATAAAGAAGAAGAATAAAAAAGCAAGGAATGAGATGGAAAGTACTTCTACATTGACTAGGTTTACAGCTATGTATAGACTGGAGACTTTTAAGTAAAGACCTAAAGGAATTGAGTGGATGAGCTATGTATATGTTTTGAGGAAGAGCTTCCTAGCAAGAGAAAAAGGAAAGTTAGGCTTTCTCTCATTGTGGAAGCTAGAGAGAAAAACATAAGGGTCTTTAAGTAATGCAGAAAAAGATCTGTAGAGTAGTTGAAGGGGCTTAGGGGAGAGAGTAAGGGATAGGAAGAGGGAGGACTGGAGAAGAAAACAGTTTAAATAATACTATGGCAATATGTGAAGGTGTTACTATCAATCTCACTAACTCATGTGGGGAGGCAAGAGGAGGGAGCAGGGCGGGTTGTGGAGAGAAATACGCAAAGATATGTGTGCATGTATATTTTTAACATGTTGAACCTCATTATGATGTATAATGGCAATGTACCAAGAAAATTAAAAAAGAACCTGCATTTGAGGCCGGGATACAAGCATTTTCCAGTTTACCACAGTGTCCTCCAGATTTACAATCTATCAGCTCACATGCTGAAGTTACATTTTTGGCCTCCACTTCCTTCCAACATGTAAATATCTTCAACAGCACCACCAAAAATATTCAGTAGCATCCATATGAGATGGAAAGAAAGTATAGATCCCCTTTGGGTCCCTATGTTACCTAGGAATGAAGCTAAAACCTTTGGGAAATGTTTATTTCTTATTCAATCATTCATCTGTAATGAATAACTTGCCAGGTTAGAAAAATGGTTTGAAATACTACAAAGTCATTGTTGATATGGAAATAGATATCAAAAATAAAGTAGAAAGAAGATGTAATTTTAACAAGATCTGGACTAATACAGTTACTGTGATAGAACCTAAAATTCATTCTGTTTTTTTAAACATACTAACTTAAACAATTTATTTAACTGTTAAAAAATCCACTGTTCATGGAGTAAGCTTTTTTCATGATAGCAAATTCTTTAAAAGTTAAGTATATTTTTATAGATCCTAAGTGGATTTAAATATGAAAAAATTTTTGAAGAAATAAAAACATACACTTGAAATAAGAACAACAGAACATGGAAGGCGAAGCCTTGCTTGTGGGTGGAATGGCAAGGAATCAGTGCTGTTGGCAGGGAGCACGCGAGGGAGAATTTTAGGGGGCTGCAGCCAGACAGGAAATGAGAGCACACTAACAAGTTACTCCTGAGTCATAGAAAGGATTTTGGGAAAGTAATTTGTAAGTCAAAGTCCGGATTTTCACCTGGTTGGAGAAAGGAATCCATTGGAAGTGTTTGAGCAGAGGAATGACATGATGTAGGTTTTACCAGGAGCCTCTGACTGAGATTTGATGGCACAGGCAAAGGCAGGGGACGGGTTGGAAAGTACTGGGTAATCCAGGTACCGGCGATGATGGCTGTGATCAGGAATGTGGCAGTGTACATGATGATGAGGGATCTAAGTCTGGGTGTGTTTCAAAGTTAGGGCCAAGAGGATTTACAAGTGGGTCAGACTGGGGGAGTGAGTAGAAGGAGAAGTCACGATGGTACCAAGAATTTGCTGAAGCAACTGGAAGGCTGGGGTTGTCCTGGGAGACGGGAGATGAGTGGAGAAGTAGATTTCAGAGGCAATGTCAGGAGCTCACTTTTGGTCACACTTACTGTATTGGTCAGGGTTCACTAGACTAACAGAATTCACAGAATGAGTATATGGAAAAAGGGGTTTATCAGATCAGCTTACAATGTAGTCCCGAGTTCTGACTGCACGTAGAGAGTCAGAGGAACCAGTAGCTGGTCGAGCGGTCTAAGAGCTCTTCGGAGAAACGATGGCGAAGTTTCAGTTCGAAGGGCTGGAGGCCGATGATCTCAGACGAGAGCAGAAGATCAAGAAGCTCTTCAGAGAAACGGCAAAGTTGGAGGCCGACGATCTCAGACAAGAGCAGATGCATTTTCTTTGGAAAGAGTCACACATCCCTCTTCACGGCTTTTCCTTCTTTTATCTAAGTCCTGCACCTATCAGAACCCTGCTGCCTACATTTAGGGCAGGACTTTCTGTTTAATCTGCTGTTACACACCCAAAGTCACATGATCTTGGGTGTGTCGTGATCTGGTCAAGTTGACAAATTAGATTAACTATCACACTTACTTTGAGAGCCTGTTAGAAATACCAGTGCAGGCCGGGCGTGGTGGCGCACACTTGTGATCCCAGTACTTTGGGAGGCGTAGACCAGAGGATCCGGGTTCGTGGCCAGCCTCAGCTCGCTCTCTCTCTCTCTCTCTCTCTCTCCCTGTCTTTCTCTCTCTCTCTACTTAGTGAGACCCTCCGCAACTTCATGAGACCCAGTTTCAAAATAAAATATAAAATATAGGGCCGGGGGTGTAGCACAGAGGTAGAACGCCCCTGGGTTCAATCCCCGGTACCGCAAAAAAAAAGAAAAAAAAAAAGAAAAGAAATACCAGTGCAGATGTAGAACAGGAAACCGGTCCAGATGTCTTGGCCGGAGATGCAAAATTGGTGTCTAACTACATAGAGGCCATGTCAAAGGCATGAAGCCGGGCAGAATGAAAGCAGATCACACACAAGAGCCCAAGCCAGAGCCCCAGTCACACAACTTTAAAGGGACAATATATGAGGTGAAAACACCAAAGGAGACGGAAGAAGAGTGTGCAGAGAGGGAGGAGGGAAACCAGGAGACTGCTGGGAAATAAGCAGAGAAAGTGTTCTAAGAGGGAGAACCCAGCAGGCTCACATGTTGCTGATAGGGGAGGACTGAGGGTTGTCTATTGTCTTTAACAATACAGAAGTAATTGGCTACACTACTTTTTGTGGGTTAAATGTGTCCCAAAATATATTCTTCCCATGTGTACCTGTCTTCTCATTTTGTTTCTTACTTTAGATGAACCTAAGTTCTTCCTTTTTCTTTTGCTGTGCTGGGTATAGAACTCAGAGCCTTACACATGCTAGGCAAGCACTCTACCCCTGAGCTACACTACCCCAGTCTTGAATCAGAGTTACTTTTCTTTTCTTTTTCTTTCTTTCTCTTTTTTTTTTTTTTTTGGTATTGGGGATTGAACCCAGGGGCATTCTACCTCTGAAACAGGGTCTCATCAAGTTACTGAGGCCGGCCTCTAACCTGCAATCCTCCTGTCTCAGCCCCCCAAGTACTGGGATTACAGGCGTGCGCCACCACAACTGGCTGAACCTAATTTCTTAATCGTAATGGCATTGGATTTACAGTCTTTTACTTCACTGTTTATGTTTTTGCATGTTGTTTAAATAAGCTGTGTGTGTGATCATTACACACTCCCAAATGTCTTGCTTCCTGTCCCTCTCACAGTGATTTGCAATTTTGGTTACTCAAAATGTGCTCTGTGCAAAAGGTAACAAGTGCTGGTGAGGATGTGTAGCAGAGGGAAGGGAACCGTATCACACTGTCGGTGGAATGTAACTTAGTACAGCCACTGTGGAGATTCCTCAAAACACTAAACATAGAGTGACCCAGAGATCCTACTGCTGGGTATGTACCCAAAATATGTGAAGACAGTATGTCGAAGAGATGTCTGCACATCTGTGTTTATTGCAGCACTATTCACAACAGCCAAGACATGGAACCAACCTAAGTGTCCGTCGGTGGATGGGTGGACACAGGAAGCGTGGCATGTGTACACAAAGAGATTGTACCCAGCCGTAAACAGGAAGGAGAGTCTAATGTGTTATGCCAAGTGAAATAAGTCAGGCACAAAAAGATGAATACCTCAAATTTTTTCCTTATAAGTTCAATCTCAAACAATAGAACTCAGAGGCAGAGAGTAGAATTGGTGGTTACCAGAGGCTGGGGGTAGGGGTGGGGAGATGATGGTCAAAGGGTATAGGCCTCAGTTAGATAGAAGGAATATAGGTTTTTTTCTTTTTGAGAGCTACTGCATAGTGTGGTGAATATAGTTAATACTAGTGTATTGTACATTTCAAAATTGCTAGAAGTAAATTACAAATGTTCTCACCCCCCAAAATAGTAAGGTGATAGATATTTTAACTAGATCAATTTAATTAGTTCACATTGTATTAATAAGTAATATCACTTTGTACCCCATATGTCAGTTTGTCGACAATTTGTCAATTTACAATACAAGGTTTTAAAAAATATATGAATAAAGTGCTCTGTGCATCAGCCTCATCTGGGAACTTAGAAATGCAAGTTCTCAAGCCAGATGTGGTGGTGCATACCTGTAATTCTAGTACTTGGGAGACTGAGATAGGGGGATCACAGGTTCGAAGCCAGCCTCAACAACTTAGTGAGGCCCTCAGCAACTTAGCGAGACCCTGTTTCCAAATAAAAAATAAAACAGGACTGGGGGCATAGCCCAGAAGTAGAAGTTCCCCTGGTTTCCATTCCCAACACCACAAGGAAAGAAAAGAAAAGAAAAGAAAAGAAAAGAAAAGAAAAGAAAAGAAAAAGAAAAAATGAAAGTTCTTAGGCCATAGTCCAGACCACTGAATCAAAAACTAGGGGTGGATTCCAGAAATCTTTTTTGGGGGTGTATTGTGTATTGAACCCAGGGTCATTCTACCTACAAGCTACATTTCCAAGCCCCTATTTTATTTTTTGTTTTGAAACAGGGTCTTGCTAGGTTGCTGAGAGTCTTGCTAAGTTGCTGAGGCTGGCCTTGAACCTGTGATCCTCCTATCTCAGCCTCTGAGGTACGAGTACATGTGCCACCATGCTCGGCTCTAGAAATCTATTTTTTTAATTAAAATTCCATTGGATTTATTATCTAGGTCAGAATAAAATCTCCAAAAGGCCCTTTATAATCAGTTATCCTAACCCAGAGGTCCCCAAACCTATTGTGTTTACCACCCCCTTTTTGGAAAATAAATTACTCAGTGCCCCCCCTCAGAAATCTATCTTGAAATGAGTAAACTGAAAGATGCAGTGACAAATTTGCATTCTTTCATGAACCTACTAACCTGAAACTGCAAATACCCACCCACCAGATGAAAGTCATTTTGTAGAACCTGTTTGCTTCCTCAGTTGTGAGTTTTGAAGAACAACTCATTTTTTCTGAAAGTCCTGGAGTTGAGTTTGCTGCTGAGAAGGAGAAGCCGTAGCCAGGTATTGCAGCTGACCAACATCACTGCTGTTTTACGCCCTCCAGATCCCATCTGCGACGAGGAGGAAGGGAGCGCGGCCACCAGGGCACTGCTGTTCAGAGCATCGAGCTTGTCCTCCTGCCCCATGCAAACCACCACAGAAACAGTTCGGTGGCCTGATCACGGCTTGGATGGAGACGGTAGCAATGATTTCTGCAAGGTTCTTGGTTTGGCCCTTGGCATGTGGTTCTGGGACCAGTGGGGAGAAATTAGAAAGGGTCTGAGATCCAGTTATTGGGCTAGCCAAGGAGTGGAGGAAAGAATTGAAGAAAATGTGGCCTTTTTTCTTTATTTATTTATTGGTGCATTGTAATCATACATCTTGAGGTTCAGGTGGTAGATGCATATATGCACACATCATTCATTTAGCCCTCCCCCCAATTCCCACCCCATTCCTTCCTTCTCAGCATAGTGATTGACTTCGATAAGTTTGTGTATGTACATCCTGTGTATTAGGGTGTTTCCCTCTTCCCCCCTCCCATCTCCCTCAGTTAGGTCGCCGTCTTTACTCATCTAAGGTTTTTTCCTTCTTTGTCTGGAGTCCCTCCTATGTCCCATTTTCTCCCTAGCTTCTGCATATTAGGAAGAGCATCTGACTTTTCACTTTCTGTGACTGACTAATCTCACTTAGCATAACGTTCTCTAATTCCATCCATTTCCCTGCAAATGATGTAATTTTGTTCTTCTTGATGGCTGTATAAAATTCCATTGTGTACATATCCCATAGTTTTGTAATCCATTCATCTGTTGGTGGACATCTTGGCTGGTTCCATAGTCTGGCAATTGTGAATTATGCAGCTATAAACATAGATATGCATGCATTAGTCTGGTAATTTGGTTTCCATTCTTTTGGGTAGATACCCAGAAGTGGTATTGCTGGGTTATATGGTAGGTTCATTCCCAATCTTCTGAGGATCCTCCACACTGTTTTCCAAAGTGGTTGCACTAATTTGCAATCCCACCAACAATATATTAGAGTTCCTACTTCTAATAGAGTTCCTACTTCTCCAAATCCTCACCACATGAACAGAACTAAAGACAAAAATCACATGATCACTTCAATAGATGCTGAAAAAGCATTTGACAAAAATCCAACACCCATTCATGTAGAGAATCAGAATAGAAGGAACATACCTCAACACCATAAAGGCAATATACAATAGGCCCACAGCCAACATCATATTGAATGGGGAAAAACTACGAGAGTTCCCCTTAAAAACAACAAGACAAGGATGTCCACTGTCACCACTCCTTTTAAATATAGTACTTGAGACTCTAGCCAGAGCAATAAGGCAAGAGAAGGAAATCAAAAGAGTACAATTAGGAAAAGAAGAACTGAACTATCTCTATTTGCAGATGACATGATATTATACTTAGAAGACCCAACAAATTCAATCAAAAGGCTTATATAACTTATCAACAAATTCAGCAAAGTGGATACAAAAATCGATCTTAAAAAATCAGAAGCTTTTCTATATGCCAACCATAAATTCACTGAAAAAGAAATCCAGAAAACATTTCCACTCACAATATCCCCCAAAACAATAAAATACTTAGGAATAAACCTAACCAAGGAGGTAAAAGACCTCTAAAAGGAAAATTATAAAACATTGAAAAAATAAATTGTAGAAGATCTTCGAAGATGGAAAGATCTCCCATGCTCTTGGATAGGCAGAATAACTATCATCAAAATGGCCATTCTTCCAAAAGTGATCTACATATTCAATGCAATACCATTAAATTACCAAGGTCATTCTTCACAGTCATAGAAAAATCAGTCCTTAAATTAATTCGGAACAACAAAAAACCCAGAATAGCCAAAGTAGTTCTCAGCAACAAGAACCATGCAGGAGGCATCACAATACCTGACTTCTAACTGTACTACAGAACCATAGTAATAAAAACAGCATGGTATTGGCACAAAAGCTGACACATAGACCAGTGGAGCAGAATAGAAGACTCCAAAACAAATCCACACACCTACAATCAATTGATTTTTGACAAAGGAGCCAAAAACATACACTGGAAAAAAGATAGCCTCCTCAACAAATGGTGTTGGCAAAACTGGCTAACCATATACAGAAAAATGGAAATAAACCCCACCTTTTCACCCTGCACAAGAGTCAATTCAAGATGGATCAAAGACCTGGAAATTAGACCAGAGACCTTGCAGCTACTTGAAGAGGGCATAGGTCCAACACTTCAACACATAGGCACAAGTAAAGACTTCCTCATCAAGACCCCAAAGGCACAAGAAGTTAAAAAGAGGATCAATACATGGGATTGCATTAAACTGAAGAGTTTCTGTGTAGCAAAGGAAACTATCAAGAACCTCAACAGAGAGCTGACAGAATGGGAGAATATTTTTGCCAGCTACTCCTCTGATAGAGGACTAATATCTAGAATATACAGAGAACTCAAGAAACTCACCACTAAAAAAACATATAACCCAATCAAAAAAATGGGCAAGTGAACTAAATAGATACTTCACAAAAGAAGAAATATGGCCAAAAATGTATGAAAAAACATTCAACATCATTAGCAATCAGAGATGCAAATCAAAACTACCCTGAGATTTCACCTAACCCCAATTAGAATGGCAATCATTAAAAACACAACCAACAACAAATGCTGGTGAGGATGTGGAGAAGTAGGAACTCTAAAAATCTATTTTTGAAGTTCTTCAGATGACTTTTAATGCTCACTGAAGTTGGAGAAGCAGTAACTAGTTTGGTTTTAATGTTTAAAGGAGGCGTGCGTCCACCAGGGGGCTCAGTAATGGTTCTACTGGATTGGAAGATAAGACTACCACATTATCATTTCATGTTACTCTTGCTTTTGGTGAATAGGATTCTTAAAATTATAGTTATTAGCATATCGATTGTAGAAATTAGTGGCATTCACTGTATTTCTATATATGCATTGATCACAACCATTCACCCTTCTTGTACACTCTTCCAACATCCCCTACCTCTCCTTCTCCCCAACCCCCTTCCTAGACCCTAATAGTTTCTCTTCTACTTTCAAGTCATTGTTTTCTTCCCCTTCCTTCCTTCCTTCCTTCCTTCCTTCCTTCCTTCCTTCCTTCCTTTCTTCCTTCTTTCCTTCCTTCTTTCCTTTCCTTCCTTCCTTCCTTCCTTCCTTCCTTCCTTCCTTCCTTCCTTCTTTCCTTCCTTCTTTCCTTCCTCCCTCCCTCCCTCCCTCCCTCCCTCCCTTCCTTCCTTCCTTCCTTCCTTCCTTCCTTCCTTCCTTCCTTCCTTCTTTTTGTTTCCATATATGAGAAAAAAACACATGTGATATTTATCTTTCTATGTTTCTCTTCTACTTTCAGGCCATCCTTTTTTTCTTTTCTTTTTAGTTTCCATATATGAGCAAAAACACATGATATTTATCTTTTTATTTTCGGTACTGGGGATTGAACCCAGGGGCATTCTACCACTGAGTTACAACCCCAGTCCTGTTTTTTATTGTTTATTCTTAGTGAAACAGGGTTTCACTAAGTCGTGGAGGGCCTCACTAAGTAGCTGAGGTTGGCTGTGAACCTGAATCCTCCTGTCTCAGCCTCCCAAGAACTGGGATTACAAGCGTGTGCCACCATGCCCATCTGATATTTATCTTTCTGTGTCTGGTTTATTTCTCTAGTTCCACCCATTTTCCTGTAAATACAGGATTTTATTCTTCTTTATGGCTAAATAATTCTCCATTCTGTGTGTGTGTGTGTGTGTGTATGTGTTACTTTCTTTATCCATTCATCTGTTGGTGGGCACCTACGCTGATTCTGTATCTTGGCTATTATAAATAGCACCACAATAAACATGGGTATGCAGACTTAATTTTTTGGGTATATACCCTGGAGTGGAATAGTTGGATCATATGGTAGTTATAGTTTAGTTTTTGAGGCGTCTCAATACTGTTTTTCCTAGTGGCTTTACTAATTTACATTCCTACCAACAGTGTATAAGGGTTTCTTTTTCTCTATGTCCCTGTCAGCAAATGTGGGCCTCTTTTTTTGTAATAGCCATTCTAACTTGGGTGACGTGGAATCTCACTGTAGTTCTGATTTGCATTTCACTGATGGCTATTATTGGCCATTTGTATTTCTTCCTCGAGAAGTATCTGTTCAGATCCTTTGCCCATTTTCAAATTGGATTCCTTTGTTGTTGTTGAGTTTTTGGGCTTTTCTCTTGGCTGATGCTCTCCCGCCTTACTTTCACAAATGTCATTGCATGACTCCAAATGAGTTACGCCCCCAACCCTATTTTATTTTTTAATTTTGAAACAGGGTCTCTCTAAATTGCTGAGGGCCTTGCTACTTGCTAAGTTGCTGAGGCTGGCCTTGAATCTGCTATCCTCCTGTCTCAGCCTACCAATTTTTGGGATTCCAGGAATGTACCACCACACCTCAGTGGGACACTGAACTATTTTTAAAAGAAAGCTTTTACTATATTGTCATCATGATCAAGGATATTACTTATCTTTGCATCTACATTGCCACCAATTCTTTTTTTTTTTTTTCTGGTACCGGGGATTGAACCCAGGGGCGTTCTACCTCCGTGCCACAACCCCGGCCCTATTTTTTATACTTTACTTTGAAACCGGGTCTCACGAAGTTGCGGAGGGCCTCACTAAGTAGAGAGAGAGAGAGAGAGAGAGAGAGAAAGAGAGAGAGAGAGAGCTGAGGCTGGCCGCGAACCCGGATCCTCTGATCTCAGCCTCCCAAAGTACTGGGATTACAAGCGTGCGCCACCACGCCTGGCACTAATTCTTTTAAGTTGGTGGCATCCAGTGGTGTGGGTGGCTGCTCTTTGTGTTTTTTATTGATAACCTTGTCTTCAGATTGACATTGCATATCTAGCTATGGAAGTTCTATGGCTGTCATTCTTTAGCCTGAGGCTTCAAAACTCTCCATCGCATTACATGAAATGTTACTCAACCTTAAAAAGGAAGGACATTCTGACATATGCTACAACATGGGTGAAACTTGAAGACATTGAGTAAAATAAGTGAGACACAAAAGGACAAATATTGTACAATTTCACTTACGTGAGTACCTAAGATAGTTAAATTCACAGAGAAATTAAATTAAAATGATTAAATAGAAGATGATTACCGGGTTTAGGGGTTGTTTAATGTGTACAGCATTTAAACTTTGGATGATGAGAACATTCTGGAGTGAATAGCAGAAATGGTTGCACAACAGTGCCACAGTACTTAACGACTCTGAATTGTACACCAAAAAAGGATTAAAACAGTAAATTTTCTGTTATATGTATTTTACCACAATTTTTTTAGAAAAGAGATGATATGGGTATAAACTGGATTGCTAGACCAATAGGAAATAAAAATCGAGCACAGAAACAGGCTCAAGTGAGTTGAGCATATGATAAAAGAGACTTTGATTGTATGTCACATCACACACAAATTAAATGACACTATCAAACTGTGAATGCCAAACTTCAAAACTTTTATAAAAAATATATGGTGATATCTGGGTGATTATCAGTGGACAGGATTTCTTGAATGATATGTGAAAAGCTGTATGAGCTTCCTAGGGTTGCTGGAAGGAGGTGTCACAACTTGGACGGCTTCAAACATCAGAGTTCTGGAGGACAGAAGCCTGGAATCAAGGTGCCAACAGAGCCATAATTCCTCCCAGACTCTGGGTAAAATCCCTCCGTCTCCTCCCAGCTTCCGACGATGGCCATGGATCTTTGGTGTTCTTTTGTTTTGTTGTGGTCCTGAAGACTGAACTTGGAGACATGCTACCTCCAAGCTACATGCCCAGCCCTTTTTATTTTTTATTCTGAAACAGGGTCTCACTAAGTTGCTGAGGCTGTCCTTGAACCTGCGATCCTCCTGTCTCAGCCTCCCAAGTACTGGATTACAGCTGTGCGTCCCACACCTGGATCCATGGTCTTCTTTGTCTTACAGCTGCATCACCACAGTCTCTGTGTGTCATCACCAGTGTTCTTCCTCTGTTTGACTCTGTATCCAAATTTCCCTTTTCATGTAAACACACCTGCCATACTATAGCAAGGGCACATCCTATGAGCTCTTCACTAATTACATTCACAACAACCCCATTTCCAAAAAGGTCACATTGGGAAGTACTTGGGTGTAGGATATCCTTTCTGGGCACATATATTCATCAAAACAAAAGCACTAATCATGAAGGAAAGGATCGATACATTTGAGCATATTAAATAAAAATTAGCAACCTCTTTCTTCTGTCAGATATATCAGATAAAAGATACCATAAAAAGGAGATTAAAAGCCGGGCATGGTGGCGCACGCTTGTAATCCCAGTACTTGGGAGGCTGAGACAGGAGGATTGCAGGTTTGTGGCCAGCCTCAGCTACTTAATGAGGCCCTCCGCAACTTGGTGAGACCCTGTTTCAAAATAAAGAATAAAAATAGGGCTGGGGGTGTAGCTTGGAGGTAAAATGCCCCTGGGTTCAATCCCCAGTACCGCGGAAAAAAAAAGGAGATTAAAAGTCCTTTCCCACATTTTAGTAATTGTGGTACTGTAAAACAAACATGAGTACATACAAACAGAAACGATACACTTGTAGCATTATGTCATTAAAAACATTATGTAGGTTTGGAGAGTGTCTTTGGGTATGCCCTTTTGAATTGTGAATTGCTTGACATAAGTACTGCCATTTGAAGGCAAATGTGTGTGAGTAAAATGTAAAACACCCAAAAAGACAGCCAGGGAACTTCCCCAGGCCTAAGACATGTTTACCGCTTTCCCCAAATGATGTAGCCCTAGCATTGGCTGTAACTGCGCATGCCCAGCCTCAGCTGAAGGAGCATATGTTCACCTAAGATAAGACACCCTCAAACAGTATATAAGGCCCAAGAGAGTTAGGCCCAGGGAACCACCAGCTCCAAGTCAAGTGAGTTGCCAGACTCACTGTCACGGTGCTCCACAACTGCTGGTGTGTCTCCCACCAACGGCGACAACCCAAGAACCTGGGGAAGAAAATGTATTCTGGTAAGCTCCCCCGCTGCATCTCAGCTGCGCAGTTAGGGCTCCCATACCTGGTGTGAAGTTTGAGAATAAACTGGCATGATAAACTTCAATCAGGAGTCTGAATCTAAATTCCGCCATTCTATAACTCTCTAACTCTCCCTAGCGGTTGGAGCTCACTCAGAACACCAGGCTTTAAAATTTTAGTATAAAAATAAAGCAAAATTTAATTATTTCCAACCCCAAGTTATATACTATCAAAAATATCAGTGGCAATATAGTTGTAAACAAGATTGAGTGTTCCCTGATATCACAGTGCTTATATTCTAGTGAGAGGAGACAGGCTTTCAAAAACAAGATAAAAAAAAATCACACCAGTTTTTTAGTGTGTAAGAACTTGATTAGTGTTATGGAAAAAAATTAAGTAAGGGGAGAGGGATCAAAGTGCCAGCTGCCTGTGGTACTTGGTAAATTTAAATTCAAATGAGCTTTTAAAAATAAGACCTACTTGATCAAAACACACAGTATTGGGTACATGTGCATCACTGTAAGGAAACCCCTGACCAGGCTACTTGAAAAGCTAAGAGGCTCATGGCTCTGGAGATTCCCGTACAAGATCTGGTGGCCTCTGATGAGGTTGGCACATCATGGCAGGAGTGCATGTCAAACAGATGGTCACATCTGGAGCCAGAAAGGCAGGGAGAGGGAGACTGGTGTCCCACATCCCTTTCAAAGACACCCCCCAACGGTTTAAGTGCCTCCCACCAGGCCCTACATCTTAAAGCACCACCCACAGCACCTCCCAGTACCACCACCCTGGGGATCAAATCTTTACAGATGACCTTTGGGAGTGATTCATCCAAATCATTTCCCACTTTAAAATGAACATTTGAGCATACATACACATAAATTATGCTATGTTTAGGAATAGCAATTAGAGAAATACTCCAACTCGTCCCCCTCAATTTGTTAGATTAAATAGGAAAATGAAATTTCTCATGTTATAGTTTTGAAAGACAAAAGTAATTAATGTTCTTTAGGCAGGGTCATAATAAGTAATGCAGTCGTATGCAGATATGTATGAATACTGACATTTGGTGACGGGAGGGGACGACAACATCTACTTGGTTCTTCCTGCTGATTTGCCTGTTTGTCATTTCCATTTTTCATTTCTTCTCCTGCTCACCTGAGACCACCTCTCCTGAGTTTTGATTAGCTGATCATTCATTATAAAATCCTTTTTCAAAACTGTCTTCAGTGCTTTGGACCAGCCTGACTTTCTTTTTCTTTTTCTTTTTTTTTTTTTTTGGTACCAGGGATTGAACCCAGGGGCATTCTACCTCGGAGCTACACCCCCAATCCAATTTTTTATTCTTTATTTTGAAACAGGGTCTCGCCAAGTTGCAGAGGGCCTCACTAAGTAGCTGAGGCTGGCCACGAACCCGGATCCTCCAGTCTCAGACTCCCAAGTACTGGGATTATAAGCGTGCGCCACCACACCTGGCCCAGCCTGACTTTCAGAAGTGAGAAGCACACGCCATTTGGACTAGTTCCTGCTAGTCCTCTGTTCACTGAACATAATGTTATTATTTGTCTTTTAAATGAAATGATAGTTCTTTGTGTGGATTTTCTTATTTCCACCGAATCCAGATGTATGAGAAAATCCTGCAAGGTATTGCACAATACAGACTCCCCTTTGTACATTTTTCTTTTTTTGAGACATGGTCCCCCTATGTTGCCCAGGCTGCTTTCGAACTCCTGGAGTCAAGTGATCCTCTTGCCTCAGTCTGCTGAGTACTGGGACTATAAACTCTACCACCACACCTGAATACATTGCATATCTTCTTGGGGGGGCAGTAGTGGGGTTTGAACCCAGAGGCATTCTGCCACTGATCTTTACCCTCAGACCTTTTTTATTTTTTTAATTAATTTATTTATATTGTGGTATTGGGGGGGCGGTAGTGGGGTTTGAACCCAGAGGCATTCTACCTCCCCCAGTCCTCTTTAATTTTGTTTTTGTTTTTTTTTTGAAACAGGGTCTCACTAAGTTTCTCAGGCTGGCCTTGAATTTGTGATCCTCCCAGCTCAGCCTCCCAAGCACTAGGATTACAGGTGTACAGCCACAGCGCCCAGCAACATCGCATCTCCTGATAGAGGATTGCCTCCAAGACCACAATCCTTTAGTGGTGCCCCTTTCTTTTCCCATTTGGAAATGTTGTTAAGGCAACCTGACGCTACCACTGTGGTGTGCTAATTAGGAGATGGATCATTGCTCTTTCTCCTGGGGTCTTCCCAAGGACTAGATGATAAAGATGGAAGTTGCTGCATGCCTGTTTGGAAGCTGAGAATTTTCTGGATTTCTGCTGGCAAACTGATAACAGGTATAAACAGGAAGATCTTTTGTCCATTTAATTTCCTCAGAATAATTTTGGAGATGCTGGAAAGCGTGAGTCACAGAGTCTGGGGCTGAGGCTGCTCTGCTCAGGTTACCTTTCCTTGTCAGATTTGTCATAACATCTCCTTAGTTTATGTCCTAAAGAATGAATGGTCATTTTAAAGTCATTGTTTTCTTTCTTTGCAGATCATTTAGCTAACTAGAAAGGCCCCAAAAAAGCTGGCTTCTTGGTCCAAGTCAATCAACTGCTCATTAGTCACAGAAACAAAAATCCTGTCGTTTTCTTTCAGCTCGAACATTCCCCCTTGATAGATGGAATAGAGTCCGTATTCTGAGTCTTTGGACCAACAGCTATTTCTAGCACTCTTCATCAGCATTATAGGGTCAGGATAGCTTGTGCATTTGTAAATATATTGTACCATCTGTTTGCTTTTCTTTCTGTTCTCTTCGTTTGAAACGGTTCCTGGGGTTTCTTCTGTTTCTTGAAACCGAAAGTAAGTTTGGGAGTAGATATAATAAAGCCCCGTCTGATGGATAACCAGTTCCCCGTTTCTCAAGTGAAAGTTGTTCAGGAATGAATGTCCTTTCCTTGATGACTCCCAGGATTTTATTTTCTGGCCGAAAACCTTTTCACTCTTGGAGCCTGGGTGAAGATTACAGAGAGCATTACCAGAGGGAGACAAAGCCAGGAGACACCTGGCAGTTATGCACAGCCTATATTTTTGTTCGTACTGGATTTCAATTTAGTATCAAACTTCTTGCCCCTGCAATCTTACATGGATTATGAATTCTAGTAGCATGGAAATCTGTAGGTTCCTGAATCACTGTCACCTGCCGGGCGCCCCTTGCCTTACTGTACCACTTCCGCCACACCTGCCACACTGAGCTCTGAATGGTACTGCAGAGCATGGTCCACTCCTGGGCAGAGCTTCGGTCCTGAAACCCTTCCTCCTTTCCTGTGTTGGTGAACTAAAATGGACAATCTAGAAGGAAGCCAAAATGAAATGTTATCTATGTCCTTAATCCTAGAGCTCAGGATTTCTTGCTATTTCTTTGGGACTTTACGAGTTTCTCCTTGGTCTTTCTCAGGTTCTCCAAAGTCAAAACTGCTGCCCAAGCAGAAGGCATTTTTACTCCAAAATAAAAGAGGCACAAAGTTTGATAGAGGAGCCTAGATTTAAAGACCCTCAGATCTCTGAATCATTAACTCCTGAAGATTTTGAGTGAAAGGGGCCCTACAAAATATATATTTTTAAGACTTTGGTTTCATCTTCAGGAATGGTACAAAATTTAGTTTTTCAAGAGCTTAAAACAGCTGGGTGTGGTGGCGCATGCTTGTAATCCCAGTACTTGGGAGGCTGAGACAGGAGGATCACAGGTTCACGGCCAGCCTCAGCTACTTAGTGAGGCCCTCCGCAACTTAGTGAGAACCTCTTTCAAAATAAAGAATAAAAAATAGGGCTGGGGGCGTAGCTCGGAGGTAGAATGCCTCTGGGTTCAATCCCCAGTACCGCAAAAAAGAAAAAGAAAAAAGCTTAAGACAGTGATCGAATTTAGGGGTGAATAGCAAATAGTAACATTGTTAATAATGATCTCACAGACAGAACATGTTAATCATTTCTAAAATATGAGTTTCAGAAATACCAAGGTGACAACTGCTCAGTAAAAACGAAAACAAAAACTAAGGAAACCCCAGAAAACTACCTTTCCATCTCCTACCTAATTCTGAAATTTCTTTAACTTGGGACAAAATCCTTCATAAAAATAAAGACAACTATTTATTGAGTACTCACAGAAGGTCAGATGATTTGCATGTTACTGTTAATTCTCACCACTGTATGAGTTAGAGATGATCTCTACTTTGCATATGAAGAAACTGAAATTTGCTTAAAGAATTTGTTCTAAACATATATCTAGCTGGGGAGGAGCTGGAGTTCCAACTTGAGTATTTACACTGTCAGATCCATGTCCTATTTACAGCACTACATTGACACCAGTTTCTACAGACAAAAATTAGACTTAACAAATTTGGTTAAATTATGAAAGTGACATTTTTGTAAGTAAAATGTGCTCAAATGTTAGCAATTTCCTATGGTTCAACTTATAACTGCCACTAGGAGTGCCTAGTGATTCATAGGAAAGTAAATGACTTAGAACCTTTGAAAAAAAGAAAGATTTGGTACAAAGAAGGAAAGTGCAGTGGGCACAGTGGCGCATGCCTTTGATTCCAGTACTTGAGAGGCTGAGACAGGAGGGTCCCACATTTGAGGCCAGCCTCAGCAACTTAGTGAGGCCCTCAGCAACTTAGTGAGACTCTGCTTTAACATAAAAAATAAAAAGGGCTGGGGGTGTAGCTCAGAGGTAGAATGCCCCTGGGTTCAATCCCTAGTACCACACACACAAAAAAAAAAAAAAGAAGAGAAGAAGGAAAGTACAAAGTCATGGAAGAGAGATAAGAGAGAGAGGGAAGAGATATTACTTTACATAAGAAAAAAGCAAAAATGGTAGCCTGGGAATCTCAAATACAAAATTCCCCCACTTTCCCCCACTTTGTTCTTTCCCCGAGGCCAGTTTTGTCAGGGCCATAATTGGGCTCTTTGTAATTTTGCTTCTGAAGCAATCAATCTGAAACTTGATTATTACTGCGCATTTTGTAGATATCCATATAAATATGTCAGGTAGAAGTTTTAAAAATCAATTATTTGGAACAGCTCTTCCATTGATTTCCTATAAGGAAGACTGTGTGTGTGTGTGTGTGTGTGTGTGTGTGTGTGTGTGTGTGTGTCACTGGGGATTGAACCCAGGGCCTTGTATGTGCTGGGCAAGTACTCTGCCACCTAGCCACACCCCAGTCCCACACCTGGGGTTTGTTTCTCTTACCTAGAGCTGAAGATGTGGTGCTTCTCCGACTAGTCCCTGTGAGGTGAGCTGCTACTCTTTGAGGTCTTCTCATGCCTTCTTGGGAAGGAACACTTTGTTGCTTTTCTAAAAAATAAAATAAAAGATAAAAAAATTACACACACACAAGCACACACACACACACACACACACACACACACACACACACATATACACACACGATAAAGAATCATGAGCACTTACACCAGTTCTTAAGTGGGTTGCTGCTCATAGCTGTTGCCACTCAAGCATTGTAAGCACAATAGACTTCCAAAGTTGGTTTTATGAGTTTCATCAAAACAGCCCATATTTTAGTATGATGATCAATCTACTTCAATTATGTTTAATTTGAAAAGTACTTTAGATGGAAAGAATAAATGGTAACATGTATTGTAATTTATCAGCATATCGGAGGTAAGGTCCAAATAGAATATAATGAAGTGGGGATTCTGGCCCTTTTTAAAACAAAACAAATGAACGATCAAAAAAAATAAGCCCCAAACTGTGGGCTTATAATAATGCTGCTGAGTGATTAAAAGTATGCAAACACTGCAGGTAACCAGTATTGACAAATATCCACTCTGATTATGTATAGCCCAAATTGGAGTAGTATCAATTTTTGTCATCTCAATTATTTTTCCTCTTTGCTAGGTACTACTGATTCTAAAGGAGCAGCAATGATAACAATTGTCCATAGATGCTGCAAATGTATCCAGCAGTCATCCCTACCCACTCCCACTCCCACAAAATGAAGAGGAATTGGCATGCTGGTCTGATATTCAGTACATGAGTAAGTTGCCGATTCAGTAGATCATAGTAAATGAATAAGATTTATTAGCCACCACCCAAAGTACTTTAGTGTAGCCTAAAAACATATACAAACACAATAAATTACTCTTTTAAAAAAATCATCTCAAACTTCTCAAGTGTGCTCACATTGGTTGTCGATATAAATCATTTCATCAAACAAATATTGGCAGGGACAAGACATTTCACTATACTGTACAAGACCACACAGATTAATCATTGATTCCACTGACTGAGCCCTTAAGGGACTTAGAGTATTTTATGGAAAATATTAATTAGAAAGTGAAAATTTACCTCTGCAAAAAATAAACAGTGACAGATGGGCAGAGGAGGGAAAGGTCCCTATTTATTGGAGAGCTGAGGTCAGGGGAGGTTTTGTGGAGTAGGTATCAGTAAGACCCTTTCATTCACTTATGCCGATAAACCAAAGTGCCCATCCCAGCTGTGCCAGTACTCTTCTAGGATAAAGGGAAAGAATTGTAAACAAGCAAATGTGAGAAACTGTTAGAAGTGCAAGGATAAATTTCCGAACAGGGTGAGGAAAGGCAGGCTGGCGTCAGCAGGGATGGGAGAAGACATTCCTAAGGCAGGACGCATAAAGCATTCCTGGAACATGGACCTGGGACAAGTTTGAGTTCAGCTTTGAATGAGGAGTCAAAGTATAGAAGATCTGATGTTAGGCTAAGAGATTTGGACTTTACAGGATGTGGGGAGACTGAAAGGAAATGAAAAGGTATGTACTCTGCTTTGGGCCCCCCTGTCTCAATAAAGTTTGATGGATAGAAGTTGAGAGGGCTGGAAGCTAGCAGGAAAGTTACCCGACAGCTATAATTCATCAGGACAAGAACAGTAGTCCTTAATCCAGGTTGGTATAAGCGAAACAAAAGGAGGTGATGAATTTCATACAGGAGGAATGAATGGAAAATAAGAAGTAATTTCCATCTATCTAGTATTAGTTGTAAATGATTCAGGATGGGTGGGCATTTATATGATCCTGAAGTCCGATTGTGGTGTGGACAAGTATACTCAAGTACACATTAGTCTCAGAGAGCTCAGCCTTCAAGGTTGATGTGTCCATTTACCTTTAACCTTGACTGTTAAATAATCCATAATGCCTTGCCTGCCCCTAATCCTTAACATTTTGTTTTAAAATATTCAATAGCTGAATCCAATTTGAATTTGAGGTCATGGCAATGATGCAGGAGAGCCTAGGTTAGAAAGCACATTTTAAGGAGAGGAAATTTCCTACTTAACCAGTAGCAAATGCCTCCCAGAAAAGAAAGTTGTGAATATGTGTATTTGGGTGTCATGAATACATATACAGAGGAGTACATGATTTCTTCACCTTACTGGGCTGAATAAAAAAGAGCATTATTCTTCCAGCACTGAAAATAGTACATGTGTCTACTATAGATGTGGGTCTGGTGTATTTTATCAGAACAAGGGGCATGTCTACATTCTGACTTCTACTTTTGTCTTTGGGAAGATGATCAGAAAAAATGCCTAGATCCTAGGACCAGGTCTTGTTCTTCATTTATAATAAAGAAAAATGGGGGGTTTTCAAGTAATGAGGAGATTCAAAAACAGTTTCTTAGCTGCAGGCATCTGGCATATGTATTCAGGCCTGATGGCCATTAGTATGGGAAAATGGGGATATGGTGAGCCAAATGCAAAGAAGGAGCAAATTTAATTTACACAATCATTTCTTCATTCCAAAAGTATGATTAAGAACTTTCTGGATGGAGAGAGGTGGTGTTGGCACATCATGAATGGCTAACCACACTGAATTGTACACTTTTAAGGGGCTAGCTGAGCGTTGTGTGAATTTAGCTCAAACACACACACACACACACACACACACACACACACACACACACACACAGATGCTGCAAGTGGGGCTGGGGCGTACAGTTAGGTGCGGGGTATGGAGAGGTGAGACATGCATTCTGTCTTTGAAGATCTTTAATTTGTGGGAAGCAGGCAGCAAACAGTTTAAAAATATACAAAAAATAAAAGGAGCTAAATGAGGTGAGTGTGACAGAGATAACAAGGTGCAGGGGAACTGACTTGGACAAGTGGCCAGGAAAGGCTTCGGTGAAGAGGTACCCGTTAGGTGAGCTGTGGAGCGGGGGGAGCCAGGAATGGAAGAAGCCAGGTGGAGAGCTGAAGAAGCCAGCCTGGGCAAGCACACTGCAGGGGAATGTGGGCCAAGAGGAGGCTGCTGACCACAGACAGGAAGGTGGGCATGCACGGGGACCACAGGTTGACATGGTGGGTGGGTAGAAAGCCCATGGGGGAAAGCAGGATGCAGCAAGGGGCTTTTGCGTAAAGAAAGGTGTAGAGCCTGGCTGTGGCAGGAAGCAGAGAAGATGGGTACTTTTGAGGAAATCTTATTCATTTTTCTTCCTGCCATGTTTCAGAAAAGATTTAATGTGACTTATTTAAAACACATTACAAAGTAAAAAAAAAAAAACAAAGGTAAGTGTAGAATGGAGGTAAAAGGAAAATCCATATAGGAAGAATTAGATTAAGAAGAAATAAAGTTCTGACTGTGGGTGGGCTACAGATTTGGTTCTGAGCTTTCCAGTTATCGATGCAAAGAATGAGACACTGAGTAGCTGGTCAGAGGTGGAGTGTGGATGGGAGCAGAGACAAGGAGAACAGAGGCTTATTCCCCTTATCGTGATAGTAGCAAATTGATAGTAGCAAATTGAAATGACAACAAAAAATTTACTACCTTGAACTGTAGAAATGGGTTCCTCATAGGTTCTCAAAATCATCTGCAAATAGTATTGAATAAAGCTTGTTAATGTCCCTAAAAACTTAAACTGACTATAGAAGGTCTATAGTTGTTCTTGCCGATGTCTGATAGGACATCTCTACCCAGGATGTCAAAGTAGGAAGCTTGCAGAGGGTTTATATGGGGAGGGGTGGGGCTAGAGCGAATACTAAGGTAGCTGCCCTACACAAAGATCAAGGGATGGCCCTTTGCCTGAGAGGTTCTGTTTCTGCATGAAGTCTCAGAAAGAAAGATCACACTTGGAATAGTGCAGGAGGAAGGGACCATCTGCTAAAGCAGCTCAGCCTAATGTCCCCAGGCCTCCATGTGGTTGACTTTCTGTGTACACGTGTGTGTAAGAGAGCCTGGCAGCTTGAGATTATTGGACAGACCCAAGCCTTCTCTGTCATGATGCCCGCAGACATTCACACTCACCATGCCATTCTCATTTCTGAAGATGTGGTGGAGGCATGTTCAACGTAGAGAGATCATACCAAGTTCCCATATCTTTGCTAAGCATCTTTTAAACCCCTTCTCTGTATTAACCAATGGGGAAAACCAGTAAGAGAGCAACAACAGAGCCTTTCTATTAAACAAGCAGAACCTCACTTAGCTCATTCATGGTTTCTTTTTTCTTTTCTTTATTTTGGTACTGGGGAGTGAACCCAGGGGCATTCTACTTCCAAGATATACTCTCAGCCCTCTTTTGAGACAGGCTCTTGTTAAATTGCTGAGGGTCTTGCTAAGTTGCTGAGGCTGGCCTCGAACTTTCGAGCCTCTTGTCTCAGTCTCCCAATATAATCCCAGTATAGGCATGTGCCAGCACTCCTGGTTCATTCGTGGTTTCCGAATCCCTTTCATTCAGCTCTGTCTCTCCTGAGAGTTTGAGCCATCGCTGCCTTCCTTTTCCCACCACTCCCACACCAATTTAGAAGATCTGCTTTTCCTTCTGCCTGCAGCCCTGGCCCCAGGGTCTGGAGTCAGCCCCATGGGTTCTGCTGTAGGGGAAGGAGAAAGGAGGGGGGAGTGAGCATATGCTCTCTCGGTTCTATATGTATGTTTCTCTCTCTTGCTTTTTCCTTTTCTCGTTCTGGAGTAGAAAGGAAGAAAGGAAGGAGAAGAAGCCGGTGAAGGAGAGAAAGGACATTCCTACAGCATAGAAAGCAGAATGATAGAGAGATAATAGGCCTGGCCACGTGGCCGGAGTCAAGACCTCCCATTACTAGCTCTGTGAGACTACTTACGTAGCTTAACTGATCTGAACTTCAATTTCTTCATCTATTTAAAATAAGAGGATAACGATTTCTTCCTTACAGAGCACTTGTGAGGATTCAGTGAGATAATGTACAAAACAGGCATAGGAGGTTTTCTGGAAATAGAATGTTGAGCCAATAAGAGCCGAGCGTGGTGGCACACGCTTGTAATCCCAGTACTTGGGAGGCTGAGACAGGTTCACGGCCAGCCTCAGCTACTTAGTGAAGCCCTCTGCAACTTAGTGAGACCCTGTTTCAAAATAAAGAATAAAAATAGGGTTGGTAGCTCAGAGGTAGAATGCCCCTGAGTTCAATCCCTAGTACCACAAAGTAAATAAATAAATAAATAAATAAACAAACAAACAAACAAATAAATGAAAATAATGTTGAGCCAATGTACCTGAAGAGAATAGGGAATTCTGTTTTTGTTTTTGGTACGGGGGTTGAACCCCAGGGCATTCTACTACTGAGCTACAACCCCAGCCCTTTTTAATTTTTATTTTTGAAATAGGATCTTGCCAAGTTGCTGAGACTGGCTTTGATCCTGCAATCCTCCTGTCTCAGCCTCTAGAGTACTGAGATTATAGGTGTGCACCACTGCATCTGGCTGTAATAGGGAAGTCTTTCCACCTCTCACCTACCCACTCTGTGTCCTCTCCCAGCTTCTCTCTACTCTATGTGAGATTGGGACAGGGAGGGGCAATTGCAGAATGGACCTGTCAAATCCATTCCATTACTTCTCATCTCCCTCTGCCCCCTCCACCTGCTCCTGGCCAGATTTCTACCCCGGTTCTGAGTTTCTCCCCCTGCCCCCAAGCTGGACCATGCCCAGCCCCCACCCCAGAGACTCAGGAGCTCCATTTCTCAGATTCCTCAGGAGCTTTCTGCATTCCAGGCTTTTCCCGGTCCCTCCCCCACCCCGAGCTGTGGCCTCATTTGGATTGGTGGAGTCACAGCTGCCTCAGGACAGCTGCGTGTAGTGGGTGCCCCAGCCAGGTCCATACTTCCAGAGCAGCCGTGGAGTAGGTGTGTTCCTAGGATGCTCAGGAGAAAGTCCAACTTTATCACCCATAGAAAAAGCATCATCAGTGATGTCTGGGCTCTACCTTGAGCATTGCTCAAGGTTGTAGACTGGAGCCCTACCCAGCAGCATAACACTGTTTCTATGGGAAAAGCAGAGCACCAAACAATGGACTTACAAACAAGTCTAAAACACATCCTCCTCCCGCCCTTGGAATTCCCCCACTATGTTTTTGAACAATGATAGTCTATCTGAGGCTTTTGCTTACAGAATATTTTTAATATCCATGCTCTTATCTAATCTTTTTAGGAAGGCAGAAGGCAAATATTTTAAAATATCATCTTACAAAGAAGGGAGTAGCCAGAGGAGAAATGGATTCAACCTGGCACATTACTTTTTTTTTTTGTTGTTGTTGTACAGGGGATTAAACCCAGTGGTGTTCTACCTCCAAGCTACAGTCCCATCCCTTTTTATTTTTTATTTTGAGACAGGATCTCTTTAAGTTGCTGAGGCTGGCCTCGAACTTGTGATCCTACTGTCTCAGCCTCCCAAAGACTGGGGTTACAGGCCTGTGCCATTGTGCCTAGATAAGTCACATTACTAAAAGTAAAATTAGTGAATTAAATTTAGTGAAATTAACTGTTAGCTCACATGATGTTTCTGACAGAAGATCCTTTAAGCAACTTACATAAATAGGGAACTTTTGTAACTTGTCATTTATTAACTGTGAATTGAGATATCATCACCTTCAATTTCTCAAAGTATCTCTTTTCCCTTCTTCTTCTTTCTTCATCTCTAGATGCATGCATAAATAAATATGTATTTAATATGTATTTAATCAACAATGTGGGAAGAATATTTGCTTTGTTTGTCTTCTGAATGAAAACAAAACAATCACACACATCCTTTATTACTGTGTGACCTGGAACACATCGCCCTGTATGTGCCTCAGTTTCCACAAAGTACTAGTAAAAGTTTAGACTGGAAGAGGAGGCTGTCTGGGGCAGAGGCATGAGCTGTGTACCAGAAATCAGCCAAGACCTGCCATTTCACACTGTGCTGCCTCTTCCTAGTTCTGTGAATTTGGGGACCATCACCCTGTCACTAAGTTGACACTCTGGCCCTCAGTTTCCTCATTTGCAAAATGCAGAGTCTAGGCCTGAAGCTCTTAGAGACTTCTTTCCTTCTGCCCTCAGGAGCCCTGTGAGGTTACCTACCTTTCTAACAAGCTGTCTGAGCTGCCACTTGACCTCCCAGCAGGGACTGTCCATATCGTCTTGCTCTGTGGGGTTCCAGGGACTGTCATCTTCCTTTAAGAGACAAGCGATACCGCTTTTGGAGTACTTGTCCTGCATCTGGGGTGAGAGGGGATATAACACAATATTATGCACAAGAGCCTTTTTTCTTTATCCACTTTGGAAATTGAAACAAACTAGAATTCAAAGAAGTTTGGGCACCTCGGATGAGTTCATGCTTTAAATAAAGGAAGGCATGCTGTCCTTTGTCCTTTGGCTAAAAATAAGCAGTTGGATATGAAGGAAAGGATGGAGGTGTGTGTCAGGCACCCTGAGTCACACTGCCCTTCCCTGACATCATCACTAAACAGCTGTTTGACACTCAACAAGCCGTTTCCTCTCTTCCATGCGCATTCCTTGTTGGAGTTTGAGCAGGTGCACATGGTGATGTCTGACGTGGTATGGATCTCATCCTAAAGCCAGAAATCCACCTATATACAAGGTAGGCAGGGGTGTCAATTGAAATTCCATCATTCTAAACAAAAATTAGCCAAACCCTTTGACATATGGGTAATGTTCTATTTCTTTTTTTTAACATGCTTTTATTGGTGCATTGTAGTCTCACATCACAATGAATATCTATTTGATGTTAACATACATGCACACAGCTCTTAGTGTCCCCCAACTCCCCCCACCCATATGAAGTACTGAGAATGATGTTGGTATATTCTCACATGTACACATCATTTATTATAGTAATTCCACTGATTCACTTCTTTCTTGCCCTTCCCCTTCCCTTGTACCACTTCCCTTGACCCACTGAGGGTTCTCCATTATCAACTGGAGTCCCTTGTGTGTCACCACTACTCCCTAGGTTGCACATATTAATAAAAACATATGTCCCTTCTTTTTTTGTGATTGGCTGATCTCGCTTAACACAATGTTCTCCAGATCCTTCCATTTTCTTGCAAATGATGTTATTTTGTTCTTCTTTATTGCTGAGTAGAATTCCATTGTGTGCATTTCCCACAATTTTGTAATCCACTCATCTGTTGATGGACACCTAAGTTGGTTCCATAATTTGTCCACTGTGAATTGTGCTGCTATGAACATGGGTATGTATATATTACTGCAGTTTTCTGGTTTCAGTTCCTTTGGTATGATACCCAGTAGTGGTATAGCCAGATCATATGGTGGATCCATTCCCAGTTTTCTGAGGAATCTCCACACTGATCTCCATAGTGGTTGAACTAGTTTGCAATCTTAGAGTTGTTTTGATTTGCATCTCCCAGATTGCTAATGATGTTGAACATTTTTTCATGTATCTATTGGCCATTTGTATCTCTTCTTTTGTGAAGTGTCTATGCATTTCAGTTGCCCACTTCTTGACCAGATTATTTGGTTTTTTAGTGTAAAGTCTTTTAAGTTCTTTGTATATTGATTTTCGACAAAGGTGCTAAACACACACGTTGGAGAAAGGACAGTCGTTTCACCAAAAGGTGCTGGGAAAACTGGTTATCTACCTGTAGAAAAATGGAACTAAATCCTTACCTCTCACCCTGCACAACAGTCAACTCGAGATGGATCAAAGACCTGGAAGTTAGACCAGAGTCTGTGAAATTATTAGAAGAAGCCATAGGTTCAACACTCCAGCATATAGGCACAGGTAGAAACTTCCTCAACAAGACCTCCAAAGCACAGGAAATTAAAACAAGAATTAATAAGTGGGATAGCATTAAACTACAAAGCTTCTGCTCATCAAAGGAAACCATCAAGAGCCTAAGGAGAAAGCCTACGGAATGGGAGAAGATCTTTGTAATGTTCTATTTCTGAATCAGAGCTTTGGCAGATGAGTAGATTAGTTATGGGTGTGATTTCTTGCCACGGCCTTGCCTCCTACGGGGTCTGCGTGAATACACGCACGACATGGCAAAAGCTTCAAGGAAGTATGCCTGTAGAAAAAGGTGGCCTGGCAAGATCTTCTGTTTTCTTGGTTGTTCTCTCTTTGCTGTAAACTTCTTGTATTCTCTTAATCTTTAACAGGTATGGCTCAGTGAGCACAGTGTTTTGTTCAAAATCATCAATTGTGCCTTATGAGAAAAATAGACGGGTCTTTCCCAGGAATGTTACTTTGGCCCCGAACGCTCCCTCGCTCTTGCTTGGATTAGCCCAGTAGGGCAAAGGGGGCTCGAGAACAGTTGTAGATAGGTTACAACAGGTAGAACTTTTGTGGAAACTTCATAGAAATGGTTTTAGGGATGGTTTGAAAGAGATTTAGAAATTTGGAACAAAGAGAATTATAGAAGTTTAAAGTAAGAAAGCAATAACAGGTACTAGGTTAAACATTAAACTCTTGCCCTATAGCCACAACCTCAATTTCCCACAATAGTTTAGGTGCAAAAACCGCGTTTGGCAGCTGCCCACAGCATTATGCAAAACAAGACGTATGCTCTGACGTGCCCACAGCATTATGCAAAACAAGACGTATGCTCTGACGTGCCCACGACATTATGCCAAACAAGACGTATATTCTGACATTTATTTGCTCTTATAGCTTTGCATTGTTACTTTTTAGAAATTATTAAGAAATCATTAAGATTGTATAAACTGTAGGCATAAACAATGATCAGCTGATTATGTATTCTGTTTCCTTAATCATTGTGTATAAAATCCTTGCCTGAAGCTTTGCAAAATACACTCAGATACAGCTTCCTTGAGTTGTCTGTGTCTGTTTGTCACCCATCGCCGACTCCTTGCCCACCATCCCGAGACCCCTGTCCCGTCGGTCTCAGTTTCCCGGCTGAGCTGGTCCGTCGCAATTTCTACTCCTCTAGATGGCAGTGTCAGGATCATGTCACCACTAGAAGTCTGTGATGCCTCATTAGATGTTCACACTAGCTAGGGACTTATCTGCAGACTTTTTTTTTGTGGTACTGGGGATTGAACCCCAGGGAATTCTACCTCTGAGTCATACCCCCCTTTTTAAAAAAATATTTTTGTTTTGACAAATGACCCAATTTTAAAAATGGTCAAGTAAACTAAATAGATACTTCACAAAAGAAGAAATACAAGTGGCCAATAAATATATGAAAAGATGTTCAACATCATTAGCAATCAGAGAGATGCAAATCAAAACTACTCTGAGATTTCGCCTAACCCCAATTAGAATGGCAATCATTAAAAATACAAATAATAATAAATGGTGGTGAAGATGTGATACATTGTTGGTGGGATTTCAAATTAGTGCAGTCACTTTGAAAAACAGTGTGGAGGATCCTCAGAAGAATAGGAATGAAACTACCATATGACCCAGCTATACCACTCATGGGTATCTACCCAAAAGAATTAAAACCAGACTACCATAGTTACACATGCATATCTATGTTTAGAGCTGCACAATTCATAACAGCCAAATTATGGAACCAGCCTAGGTGTCTATCAACAGGTGAATGGATTACAAAATTATGGGATATGTCGGGAGCCATTTATTTGTATTCAGGCTCATAGATGCAAATACAGCCTTGAGAGGTATAAGCTTTACCAAACAGGACGATTAAGACTTGTTGTTAAGAGTGCTATACATTTCCATAGCCAACGGCTATCTGAGGAGAGACTTGATTGTTCTTCAATCCAGGTGACCTCACCCACCCAGGGGGCATGACTCCCAGATGCAGGCGAGGAGGGAGG
>PVJS01024084.1:0-28989 GCA_004027185.1 Glis glis
AGAGAGAGAAGGAGGAGGAAGAGGAGGAGGAGGAGGAGGAGGAGGGAGGAAGGAGGAAGGAGGAGGAGAGGGGGAGGGGGAGAGGGAAAGAGAAAGAGATCTTTTGAAGAAAAATGGAGCAGAAGGACAATTGTGTAGAAATATAAGTCAGGAAAAATGCAAACCACCCTGTTTCTATGCCTCTAAATTTGTGAGTTGCTCCTTTCTGAGGGCTCTTTCTCATTGCTGGTCTGCTGCGGGCGGAGGGCATCGAGTATCGGTAAGACCGGATTTGAAGTAAGTGCAATGTAAATATAAGGTTTGTTGCATTTTGATTTCAATATTGAAGCTAAGTGGGGGAGTGCTCTATTTTAGGAGAACTTGGCATATAAAATCTGATCTTAAAACCAAGTAATTTAAGATAAGTAATTGTTTGAGGTACAAAAGGATTTTTATTTTACAAAAGGGATTTATTGTAAGCCTCCTTTTAATAGCTAGTTCCTTTATTGTATTTGAAGTTATTTGATTAACATAATCATGATGGGCACTTTTGGGAGCCTCACCTGTTAGGTAAAACCAAGGACTTTTAAGACATAAACTGGAATGTTTTAACAACTAACTCACTATGTTCCTCTGCCGAGGAGTCCAGTATAGAACTGCGTTACAGAAAGAAGTACAGGAGTCATATAAATGGTCACAACCACTAACCTATCACATGGAGTAACTTTGCTTACTTACTTACTTTTGGCAGGTTGATATTTAACTGTGTTCTTCCTGGAAGCACCAGTTCTAACTACCCAGCTTCAGGAGTCCCTCACCCACTCTCAGATTCCATCTCTAAGAATGAGAACAGAAGTGGTTTAAAAAGTAATAGGTAAGAATTTCCAGGATTCTGAGTTTTTGTAATTGCAAAGACATGGAAATCATTTTGTCCCACCTAAGAATACAATGACAGAGGTATGCATGAGATGTGTAACGAAAAGAAAAAAAATCTAAATTGTGCGTGTCTACTGGCTCTACTTGGACTGCAACGAAACCATCTAGTCTTGTTTTTTTTTTTCTGCTCTTGTTCCTTTATCTCTTATGGAAGTTTCCAAAAAAGAACTTGTTTTAGGAATGGAATAAAATGGAGGCATTCAAGGCTCCAGAGGTAATTTTGGGTGACCTGAAGTTGTGGGTAATCACAGGCTGGGGTCGGAATTGAAAGTGCAGTCTCACCCATAATTTGAGCCTCTTCTCGTCACGTTATGGGCTGTGCTTTGGACAGGCAGCAGGCGCAGATGGAAAGGGAGCCCTGGCTACTGGGAGCGCTTTGCTCTTAACACAGTCCTTTTCTGAATTACCAAGGCCAATTGGGAAGAAAGGGGTTGGCTGATCTTTCTAGCTCTCCATGGTAGCATTAGAATTTAGGAGGATTTACAGCAGAACATGGGCATGTGGGGAGTTCTTTCTTCCTTTCTTCCTTTTTTCCTTTTTTAAAATTTAAATTCAGCAAGGGATCCCGAGCTCTTGAGTGTTCTTCTGTGGTTAGGGATTGCTGCAGCTGCCTTGGATATATTAAACACATATTTGTTATTGACTAAGGTTAGCATTGCTGTGGCTAACTGGAAATTATCCCCTCCCCCTTTTGTTTCCAGAACAGTTGCGTGGATCCTTAATAAGCCAATGCTATTTGTGTACCAGCCGCCTTGACTGATGTCAGCTCTTATCTGGGAATGGCATTTAGTGGTTGCTTTGGAGCCAGGGGAGTTGCAGGCAGAGTGATAAGAAGGGGGGGAGGCTTTTCCCACCTCCAAGGGTGGTACCTGATGCTTAGTAGGTCTGCATTAAGTAAGGAATTGGGTCTGCACTGAATGGCATGAACGAATGAATGAATGAATGAATGCACAAGGGGCGTGTTTGCCTGACTGGGCGGAGTGATGGGGGAAGGAGAGGGGAGTCAGTTACCAGAGACTTCAGTGGAGATGCTTAGACTTGGACTCCTTGAGGCCACTCCAGGCGGCTTTCATTTTTAAAATGTGAAGGACATTTCAGATCAGCAAAATGAATTCTCTGAGGGACCATTGTTGTGATTCAAACATTGATGGCTTTGTATAAAAGCAAGGAAAGTAAAATACCGAAATGGGTCCTGTGTTTTCTTTCCTCTGAATTGGTAGGGATTTTAACTTATCTGGAATGAGAAGAATGGGTGTGCTCTAAAGCTTGCTCAGAGCTAGATGTCTTGAAAATGCCTTGAAAAGCTGTGTGTGTGTGTGTGTGTGTGTGTGTGTGTGTGGTACTAGGGATTAAAACCAGGGGCATTCTACCTCTGAGCTACACCCCCAGCCCTTTTTATTTTGAATCAGGGTCTTGCTAAGTTGCTAAGGCTAGCCTCGAACCTGTGATCCTCCTATCTCAGCCTCCCAAGTACTGGGATTACAGATGTGCACTGCCATGCCTAGCTGACAAGCATTTTCAATGCAACAACGCTTAGCGTGGCCGTGGATGGCAGTATTTTCAGTGCTGGTGATAACAGACATGCCTTAGGTACACTGGGGCCCAGCTCCCACGCTGGGAGGATGAAGTGGGCTTGGGGAACGGAGGAAGGACTCTGCCTCCATGGGGAAGAGCTCTCCTGTGCTGTGTTGGCATCTTCACCCTCATCTCTGCGTATGTGCTTTGCTCCTACCTGGGCTTCGCAGTGCCACCGGCTCACATCAGTGGCTCCTCTGATATACCACCAAGCCCGGAGAAGGATGCTGAGCGGCTCAGACCAACCCCTGCATTTTCTTTTCTTTTCTTTTTTTTTTTTGGTACTGGGGATTGAACCCAGGGGCATTCTACTTCCAAGCTACACATCCTAGACCTGTTTTATTTTTTTACTTTTGAAATAGGGTCTCGCCAAGCTACTTGAGAGGCTTGATTAAGTTGCTGAGCCTGTCTTTGAACCTTCTGTCCTTCTATTTCAGCCTCCCAAGCACTGGGATTACAAACATGCACCACCACGCCTGCATTTTACAGCAGTGGACGCTGAGGCCAGGGAAGTAAAGAGAATTCTTCCGAGGGAATGCTGGCTGTGGCCTGCAGCTCTTCTTCCCGCAGCGCCCGTCCCTTCTCTTCCACTTACTCCACATTCATCTGTTTCACACCCAAAGGCGCCGCCTTCAAGTGCTTCCTTTGCACCAGGCAGCACCGCTGTTTGATGACTTTCATCCATTTCATTCTCTGGAGTCCCGGTCAGCTGGAGAGTCGGCCTCTCCCGCCGCACAGGTGTGGAAGCTGAGGCTTGCCCAGGCCGCATGGCCAGGAAGCCTGGAGCCCGGGCTCACTCTTGCCGTTCAGACTCCTCAGGAGGCTTGACTCACGGCTGGCCTCGCCCTGGCTTCCCCGCCTTCGGCTGGTTGGCTGCTGCCCAGCAGTGCCACCTGTTTTCCCTTGGGGGACCTTGATACTGCCCTCCCGTTGCTGGATCAAGCCCCCCATCCCCTCTCTTGTTTCTGTCTGGTTGCAGTCTGTCCTTCCTCTCCATCATTCTGTGATGCTCGCTGTCTCTTTATGGTGTTCCTTTCACTCTGTGCGCAGGTCCTGGCTTACGGTGTTCCCTTCCTACTGTGCGCAGGTCCTGGCTTATGGTGTTCCCTTCCTACTGTGCGCAGTTCCTGGCTTATGGTGTTCCCTTCCTACTGTGCTCAGGTCCTGGCTTATGGTGTTCCCTTCCTACTGTGCGCAGGTCCTGGCTTATGGTGTTCCCTTCCTACTGTGCGCAGGTCCTGGCTTGACAGCAGGAATAGAGGAGGCATGGAGGTCACTCCTTCATCCTGTAGCCTTGACCTGGTGAGGGAGGTAGATGCTAATTAAGGGCATGAGTGAAAGGTGAGGGGGGTGGGACGGCGCGTAGGGTGGCTCGAAGGAATCAAAGGTGACAAGGGTATTACATCTGGGTCTTCATGAATCAGAGATGGGAGGATAGTGCGAGAGGAGGCATGACCCCGAGCAGAAAGCCACGGAGGCTGTTCTTAGCTTCTTCTGCTTGGCATCGCCAATGTCCCCATGCTTCTCCTATCCCCTCCCTTGTGGATCAGCTCCTAATGACTGTGACTACGTTACACCATCCTTCTATCTACAGAGCATCGTATTAAATTCCTAAGCGCTTAGGAGTCCTCTGATAAATGTGTGTGAAGTTAAATTGAGAGGCCCAAGGAACATAGTTGGAGAGATTGGAAAAAATGCATGATAAGTTAAGCAATAATCGAAGATGTAAAAGAACAGTTCGGAGCAGCAGTAGAAAGGGCTGGCTGAATGGTTGCATTGAGGCTGATAGGAAACCACAGGTCAGAGCTTGCTTTAGCTTCTTAAACTCTGTGGAGGAGGTAAGCTTTAAGTTAGGTCTTTGAACACAACATAATTAGATATGAGTGGGATGCTTAAAGAGAGGTTGAGGGCCAGGTTAGGTTGACAGAAGCATAGATAGCTATTTTGGGGTTAGAGACAGCCTGGGTTTCTGTTAGCAAGGGGTTATAGATGAAAGTCCGTTGGGGCTGTAGGCATCTGAAGGGCAGGGTGACTTGTGGTCAGGATGAGGGTGTATGGAAAGCTCTGTTGTAGGAAGATGAAGCACACAGTGGGGAGGGCAGCTTGTAGTGGAGAGAGTTGAAGGCTGGGAGGCCACTGGACAGACCTGTGCACCTGTTCATATATGTCTTAGTCTGTGTTCTGTTGCTATTATAGAACACCTGAGACCGGGTAGCCTATAAAGAATAGATGCTAAGTTGGCTTGAAAATGCCTTGAAATGCTTTTTATTGTTTACTTATTTATTTTTATGGTACTAGGGATTGAAGCCAGGGGCATTCTACCTCTGAGCTACACCCCCAGCCCTATTTTATGTTTTCTTTTGAAACTAGGTTGTTGAGGGTCTTGCTAAGTTGCTGAGGCTGGCCTGGAACCTGCCATCCTCCTGTCTCAGCCTCTCAAGTGCTGGGATTATTACAGGCCTGTGCCACCACGCCCACCCTCAGATTTGGAGGCTGGGAAGTTCAAGAGCATGGCGCCGTCATCTGCTCAGCTTCCGACGAGGACCTCATGCTGCTTCATCGATGGTGGAAAGCGGAAGGGCAAGCAGGCGTCTGGAAGAGAGAGGAAGGGGTCAAACTCTTGTTCAATGAAAGCCAGAACTCATTCATATGAGAAAGGCATTAATCATTCATGAATGTTCCCCTCAGGACCCAGGGACCTCCCACTCGGCTCCATCTAGTGTACACACTTAGTGTACACTGATCCACTGTGGAATTGAGGTTCCAGTATGTTTACTTTTGGGGGGACTCATTCAAACCATAGCAGCATATGAGGTTCAAAAGGCCGAGATCAGTCAATCACACACAAAAAAGAAGGGACATATGTTTTCATTAATATTTGCAACCTAGGGAGTAGTGGGGACACACAAGGGACTCCGGCTGATGATGAAGAACCCTCAGTGGGGCAAGGGAAGTGGTACAAGGGAAGGGGAAGGGCAAGAAAGAAGCGAATCAGTGGGATTACTATCATAAACAATGTGTACATGTGAGAATAAACCAACATCATTTTTGGTACTTCATATAGGTGGAGGGAGGCGGGGGGGACACTAAAAGCTGTGTGCATGTATGTTAACATCAAATTGATATTCACTGTGATGTAAGACTCCAGTGCAGCAATAAAAGCACACACACACACAAAAGGCCACAGCAGTAGAACCTTTGCAGCAGGACAGAAGCCAAGGGAAGCTTGTGAATTTTCTCCCATCTTAATAATAGGCTCACGCGCATCTGCTTCATATTGAAATCCAAGCATGTGACCTGAGCCGAAGTTCTTAATGTAGCACTTTCTCCCCCCGCTCGGCTGGGGACAGGCTTTGGGAAGCACCTTCTCTGGAGCCTCTCTTGGGGTTTGTTTAAATGGGCCCAGGCTTATAGAACAACCTTTTTCCTAGCCTTGGATGATACCCAATAAAGGATGTAATAGAGAAAATTTGTCTTTTTTTCATGAGTGGATCCTGGAGCAGCTGCGGAGAGCTGAGAGTGAAATGCTTGGGGCTGTGACATCTGGGCTTGCGCTCCACCTTAGAAGTGGGTCCCTGCCTTGCCCTGGTAACTGCCAGCGCTTCCCTCCAGCCGGCTGCCGGAGTGCAGAATGGCGCAGTAAGCCATTCTGGGTAACAGAGGTTTTTTTTTTTTTTTTTTTGCGGTACCAGGGATTGAACCCAGGGGCATTCTACCTCTGAGCTATACCCCCGGCCCTATTTTTTATACTTTATTTTGAAACCGGGTCTCACGAAGTTGCGGAGGGCCTCACTAAGTAGCTGAGGCTGGCCGCGAACCCGGATCCTCCGGTCTCAGCCTCCCCAGGACTGGGATTACAAGCGTGCATCATCATGCCCGGTTCCAGAGTTTTTAAAATAAGATGGCCCAATCCCTTACAGTCTTTCATTCTAATCTTTAAGGAAAGAGGGTTTTTCTAGAATGTTCTGTGTGCTTACCTTCACTGGCTCACTGTGAGCCACTAGAAAACATCTGCCTTTTATATCAGAACATATAAAGCTTGTTATGAACTGGCCCCCGCCTTTCTCTGCAGCCTTTTAGGTAAGGCTTGTCTTAGGACTCTGGAGATCTTCAGCTATTACCTTACACCTGGAATGTGCTGTCCATCCCATACAGGGTGGTGTTTGGTTTGGATTTCAAAGTATTTATTGACCAGCCGTAATATAACCCTTGCTGAACCTTGAAGGTTCCATGTTCTTTAGAATAAGATAGGGTGATATGAATTTGTTTCTTAAGATATTCAGATCTTATAAATGCATACCCCCCTGTATCAAGTACAGGATGGCTGTTGGGCCTCCTGGGGCACACTGATGTCCTTGGGAAATCGGTGGTGGTGTGGTGGTGGAGGAGGTGAGGTGGGGAAAGGGTCCTCACCAGACCTAGAGATGTCTTCACACTAGAGCCCTCAAGGGCTAAGTGTTGAAGTGAGGGGACAGGGGGATTTGAAGATCATTGGTCCTCCCTCCCTCCCTTCTTTCCCTCTCTCCCTCCTTCCCTTCCTACCTCTCTTCCTTTCATACTGGGGATTAAACCCAGGAGTGTTCTATCTCCAAGCTATACCCCCAGCCCTTTTTATTTTTTTTGTTTTGAAACAGGATCTCACTAGGTTGCTTAGAGTCTCACTGTATTGATGAGGCTGTCCTTGAACCTGCGATCTTCCTGTCTCAGCCTTCCAAGTACTAGATTACAGGCATGCGGTGCACCACCATGCCTGGCTCCTTGGTGCCTTTTATTGCCCTTCCTCCCTCTGATGTTTGACTCTTTCTGGCTTGTCCTTGGATGCCGACTGATGCTTTGACCATGCTTCTCGCTACTAGGTTTAGTACCATTCAGCATTCCTTAAGGAACCAGATGTAGAATGGCAGTCATAATGGATGGAGGAATATCAGGCAGTGACTAGGGGAGTGACTAGGGAGGATTGGATTAATGTGTGCCGAAGCTCAGCAGCAGTGCCCAAAGACGACGCCACACGAGCCCGCGTTTATGTGAGAATATAGGATTGCTTCCAGTATTTCTGAGGTCCGTTTGGCTTTCAACGCACTGCCCTCATCAGCCAGGCATGGATGCTGCATGAATGGGTTTGCTCAGCAAATCACAGAGGAGGGACAGAGGAGCCCTGAGCTTATCAGAGGGTTCCTGGGATCCAGGCCCTAGCAAAACTCGATGAACTTGCACTTGGCGTGAGGTATTGGTTATGTGGTCCATGATGTCCTGCTGCTTCTCCAGTGGTCGTCTGATTTAATCTATACTGGGGGATATTTTCTCTGAGTCTTAGTTAGCTTTTGCCATTTTCTTTTTCCTTCTGCTGAGTTTGTCCATACCACCCATCGAAATGTAGCATTTCTGAGTTCATTCGGTCTTAACGTGTGTGCAGTGAGGTGCAGGCACTCGGTAAACATTGGCTATTGGAATTGTTATTTAGAGCATCTCTACCCCATCCCTTCCTTCCTCTTGCCCCTGCCCCCTTATGGTGGGTTTGCGTGGGGAAAAAAGGAAGCAGGTGCCTTCTGGAGATTAGCAGGCGGCCACAGTCTTGCTCTTTTCAGCCTCGTCCAGAGGTCTCCGACAATTTGCAGAGGCCCTGAAGGTAATGCAGACGCTTCCTCCCTCATCACCTGAGGCCATTGTTCAGGAGTTTTCTGTCCACCTTGCTCCTTTCTCTTATAGGGAGTTCGGACTCTGACAGGTAGGGAGGTGAGAGGCAGTGAGTGTCACAGGAAACGCTCCATTCCTAGCAAGCCATGACGAGCAGTGTGTGAGCCAACAGTAATAATGGTGGTAATAATTATAGCTGCCACTCAGTGAGTACTTCTCATGTGCTTATGAAACATGCTTTACAGGCATGATGCCTTTGGATTCTCTCTACAACCCTCTGAGCTGAGCAGTTTCATTTTATAGATAAGGAAACTGAGGTTTGGACAGGTTGTTATTTGCCGAAGTAATAACGTTGGAGACTGGAACTCAGCTCTGTGGCCAGAATATTGGCTTTTAACCTCTATCCTATCATCCACTAACCCAGGTGTCTTGATGCTAGAATATACATATCCCTGGTGATACATGAAGCTGGTCCATGGAGGATGCAGGTGTGGATAGTTTTAAGGAGATCGATTTCTAGAGCTTCAACCTTACATATGTACCCATCATGAAAGTGCCCATCCTGACACCATCCCCTGCCTGGTTCATGGTTCTTCTTCCACTTTCCCTTTGGGAAGTTATCAGTCCCAAATTTATAAAGGCTCATCCCTAACCCAAACTAATTTTACTCTGGTGTGTTGTTCTGGGTATAAAAGCTTCGAAGGGTACCAACAAAGGAACTATTTGAAATTGGTGTGTGAGAAGCTTTTAAGCCATTGGGCTACCTTTCCCCTGTTGTCTTTTACCCTTTGAACTTGGTGCTAGAAACAGGGCATTTGGGTCCCTTTCTTATGTTAAGGAATGCTATGAAATTTCAGCACTTAAAAAATAACTTGCTCTTAAATTTTTAAAGTGAGTGATGGATATCGGATTGCTGGATTCTATTTAAAAAATGTGATGTGGGAGTTTTATTTTCCAATGTTAATGTTTACAATGTGCTGAAAATTATATCCTTAGAAATTATTTAGCATTTGATGAAAACTTTAGATGTCAGCTTAAGAATAAGCAAGGTAGTCAAGTTTTTCAGATTTCAGAATTAAGAAAGAAAAGAAGCTTGAAGATCACTGTTCTATCTACTTCTATACTGAAGTTTGGAGTGGGTAATTTTTTAAGTCGTCCTTTGCCATAGACACTTATCCACCTAAAGGTTTGTGGCCATAGAATTTCTGGGACATCAGTACCTCCTAAAGTTCATTCTTTGCACTCCTGATTAAGCACTCTTGAAATTATATGGGATTTCAGGAAAATGAAAGCACACTTTAAGTTTTGACAAAACTTTACACATGTAATTAGACACGTGATTGTGTATTCTAGAGGGTCTCAGTAGCTAAGTGAAAACTACTTTAGGCATGATAGAAATGTCATTCATACTGATGTTAAATTAGATTAATATCAATTTTATCTACTCAAGAAACTGAAAATAGAGGGAAGCATCAGGCAGGGCTGCATCCAGGTTCTCAATGCGGCTCCATCCCTTGGCTCTGCCTTCTGTGTTGGGTCCACTCTCAGGCAGGCTGTTTCCATGGGATGGCAGAGATGGTTCCTGGAGCCCCAGGCTTATAGCTCACCTACCTCACTGCCACAGCTCCAGGAGAGCATCCTTCCCACTACACCTGGTAAAGTACTGGTTATGACTTGGTTAGAAGAGCTTACATCCAACCCTGGAATGGGTTGGGAAGTGGGTAAGTCCATTTTTAATCACTTGGAGAGTGGGGCAGGGGTGGGTAGACACAAAGTGTACAGTAGAAAGATTGTCTTGAAGATCCTGACGTTCTGTCAAGCAGACCTGTGGTCTCTTCGCTAGACCTCATGTTCCTGGTATGCTTCTTCTACCACACCGGCCAACATACTCACTGTCAAGCCGGCCACCTGCCCATCGGCAGAACTGAAGCAGTTTGTAGCAGGGAAATCCAGTTATGGGTTTGTCAAAGATGCTTAGAGCTGGGTGTGGTGGTGCACGCCTGTGATCTCAGTATTTGGGAGGCTGAGACAGGAGGATCTCCGGTTCGCAGCCAGCCTTTCCGGCTTTCGTCATTTCAAGACTTCCAGAGAAATTGCAAAGAATCCCTGATGGTTTATTTTGTGATTTTTTTTTGAAGATCATTAGTTTTGTGATTTTACTCATTTAAAAAAAAAAGGAAGTCCAAAATGGTGGAACCCCATCGAGATTGGTTTGCTAGGGATGGCATAACAGTACTACACACTCAGGGGCTTAAGCAACAGAAATGTATTTTCTTGAAATTCTAGAGGCCACAAGCCTGAGACCAGGTGCTGGCAGGTTTCTCCTGAGGCCTCCCTGCTTGGTTTGTTTCTCAGCTGCCTCCTCCCTGTGTCCTCACATGGTCTCTCTCTGTATCTATTAATGTCTTTATCTCCTCTTTTTTATAAGGACACTGTCATACTGGATTAGGGCCATCTTAATGACCTCATTTTACCATCAGTACCTCTGGAAAGACCCTGTCTCCCAATATAGTTGTGTTCTGAGATCCTGGTGGGGTAAGGACTTCAGTATTTGAATGGGGGCAGGGACAGTTCTGCCAGAGCACCATCTGTTGTTTTAACACCGTGTCTGGATTGTACTTGGAAAAATAACACCCGAACCTTGTTTGAAACAATAATTCATAACATAGTCACCTATGCAAATGCAGACAGACCACTTCAGGGATGGTAAGTTTGATGCAGTGCTAGTTGTTTGGAAACATTTTCCCCTTTAGTCGCAGTAGAGAGAAGGTGGATGCAGCAGTGAAATCCAGTTATGGGTTTGTCAAAGATGCTTAGAGCTGGGTGTGGTGGTGCACACCTGTGATCTCAGTATTTGGGAGACTGAGACAGGAGGATCTCAGGTTCACAGCTAGCCTCAGCAACTTAGTGAGGCCTTCTGCAACTCAGTGAGACCCTGTTTAAAAAAAATAATAATAGTACAACAGGGCTGGGGGTATAGCTCAGAAGTAGAATGCCCCTGGGTTCAATCCCCAGTACCATACACACACAGATAAACAAACAAACAAACAAACAAACAAACAAAAAATAAAGAACATAAAAAATATTGGGATCAGGTAGTGAGAAGCTGGCCCTTTCTCCTCCTCAGGCTCGGTGCTGCCACTTTGGAATTGTGTCAGCCATTGCAGATAACAGCTTTCTAGCAGTACTCCGGGGATGGACTTTGGTTGCAAAATGAGCATTACAAATTTTAGGGGGAGCAGGGTGGAGGTGGGACTTTGACATGGAGAGAAACACCATGTGTTAAAGCCAGTCCCCCCTATACTTTCCACAGAGCAGAGGATTATGTCGCCAAGAGTTCTGCTGGGCTCTCCAGTGCTGGAGAGTATGAGACAGTCTTGTCATCCGGTTTTGTTGTGTCTCGGGGACCACGTTGTGCAAGTGTGGGGTTTTGCGAGTGAATCCACCAAGTCACGAAAGGGCCGCTGATGTGTCGACACGATTTCCGCTCACGCCCTGAGCTCATCCTCCGCAAAGCTGCACAGATGACAAACCTGTCCATTATCCTACTTTGTCAAGAGGTTGTCATTGTTCTCGCTCCTGCATTAATTATTGTTTTAATATGCCTCCTGTGCTCATTGTCTGGCCTGTCTGTGTTTGTAATGGAACATCACAGCTGAAAAGATGTGCGGAATAGGGTGCCGCTTGTCAAGTGGAAATCTTCTCATGTCAAAAGTGAAAAATCCCCCAATTGCTTACCTGCAGTCCCCAAATTTCCATACTTGATGTTTTGGGAAGTGCATTGCTACAAGAAGTGGTTAAAGTGTACATGTGTTTACACGGGATGAGGATGAAGCCCTGAAAACTCTCTATGCATGTCATTTCCCCTTCCTGTGCTAGAGTGGATTCTCTTGGCCCACTGGGAGATTGTCTTTAAGAAAAAGCAATTTAGTTTCTGAGATCATAAGACCCGGGATCCCGATTTTTTGGCAGAGGCTGGTTTATTGTTATTTCTATGTTAAAATTTGCTAACTCATCTTGGGAAAAGCACTTAACTTCTGTGCATTCCTTTCCCGTGGCTTCCATCACAAAGTACCACAAGCTGGGTGGTTTAAAACAACAGAAATTTATTATTTGATAGATCTGGAAGCCAGAAGTCCAAAATCAAGGTGTCGCTGGGTTGTCAGCAGAACCACATTCTCTCCATGATGGCTTTAGGTGAGAATCCTTCCTGGCCTCTTCTACTTTCTGGTGCTGGCCAGCAATTCTTGGCATTCCTTAACTTGTAGACACATCCCTCCAGTCACATGGCCACCTTCTCCCTGTGTATCTTCACAACTTCCCTCTGTGCATCTCTGTGTTCAGATTTCTCCTTTTTGTACAGATACCAGTGACTTTGGATTATGGCCCACCCTAATGACCTCGTTTGAATTTGGTTACATCTGTAAAGACCCTATTTCCAAAGAATGTTACATTCTGCCGAGGTAGTGGGGGGTCAGGACTTGCGCACATCTTCTTTTGGGTGAGGCTGGGGGACAGAGTTCAGCTGCTAATGCTTTCAGCTATATTTTTCCTCTTGAAACATGGTTCGTCATCCATTCCCACCTTCAGAGTAAAGATCAGACACAATCTTGGGAGGAAGCATTCTAGAATAGAGATGATCTCTGACTTACAATGATTCAACTTTAAAGTTTTTGGCCTTAGATGGTGTGAAAACTATGCAATCACTAGATACCATACTTTGGGTTTTGCATTTTGATCTTTTCCTGGGTGATATGGGTCCACTCCTTTCATGGGATGCTCGACAGGGGCGTTGAGGAAGAGCTCCTAGTCATCCATTCTATGAGGAGAGTGAATAACCAGTACCCTACAGCATGCTGTGTTGCTGAGCTATGATGGATGGTAGGTTTAGGTGTATTACAAATGTGTTTCGACATATGATACTTTCACCTTATGAGTTTATGGGGACATAACCCCATTGTAAATTCATTGATATATTTACATATATCCCCTGGGTCATGTCTGGGTTTTCATGGGACATTAGATTCTCCCCATTCTGAATTATACCTAATGAACATTTTTTTTTTTTTGGTGGTACTGGGGATTAAACCCAGGGGCATTCTACCTCCGAGCTACATCCCCAGCCCTATTTTTTATACTTTATTTTGAAACCGGGTCTCACGAAGTTGCGGAGGCCTCACTAAGTAGCTGAGGCTGGCCGCGAACCTGGATCCTCTGGTCTCCGCCTCCCAAGTACTGGGATTACAAGCATGCGCCACCATGTCCGGCTCCTAATGAACATTTGGGTGTGACACATGACGCATTCTGTGAGCTTTCTCAGTTAAATGTCCTTTGGGATGTCCGAATGTTTGGCTTGAGTTGCGTGCTTGTTGGAAACTTGGAACGTGTTGGTACCAGAATGGAAGTGGGGGTCACCACTGGAGTGGAGCTGTGCCCCTTCACATCTGCCACTGCTGGGTCACCTTCTTTGTCCTGACTTGCTGGCCACTGACTGCTGTCCTTTCTTGTAATTTGAGTGTAAATCCCGAGATATCTGTCTGAACTCTTGAATCTTTCATGAAGAGCATGGGAATGTATTCTGGTTTTATTGGTTGGTTTTCGTGAGCTGTATTTTGATATTCAAAAGAGGCTCACTTAGGGCAGAGGCTAAGAATGTTTTCTGAATACGGTTCTCTTTTGCCTCTTCCTAATCACTTGTAAGGGGGGGGAGCCCCAAAACAAACAAAACAACCCTGGAAACCCTCACGGTGACATTGGAAGGTTCTGGTCTTTTGCTTCCTTTTGTATGCAGCACAGTATAGATTGCTGTCTGAATCTACACACATTTCCACGTTTTCTTTGAGAAGCTCAAAGCACTACAGAACTCTCACTTCTCCGCTCAACGGGTCTTAGCATTATTCTCATGATTGGATTTGACTTTCTTTTTTTTTTTTTTGCGGTACTGGGGATTGAACCCAGGGGCGTTCTACCTCTGAGCTACATCCCCAGCCCTATTTTTTATTCGTTATTTTGAAACAGGGTCTCACCAAGTTGCGGAGGGCCTCACTAAGTAGCTGAGGCTGGCTGCGAACCTGCGATCCTCCTGTCACAGCCTCCCAAGTACTGGGATTACAAGCATGCGCCACCACACCTGGCTGGATTTGAATTTCTAAAGGCTGCGGTCATCAGCGTCCATTTGCTGAGATTCCTTCTTTCACTCAGTCAGTGGACATACAGTTCTTGGTCATCTGTCATGTGCCAGACGCTGTGCTGGGCACTGAGGATGAGGAGGAGAAGACAAAGTCCCTACTTTCATGGAGCCTTCCTTCTGGGATGCTTGGGTCACTGTGGCCGGGTTACATTGTCCCCTAGCCCTCACATTTTAGGCAGAGGTACTTTTTTAGTCACTTGGCACCTGCAGTTCTCAGCTAAAAGCTACCATATATCTAACTCCACTTGGTATTTATTGGGTTGTTACACCAAATTTTGCAAAGCCAGAGGCGTCGCTTGGTTGGAAGGAATCTTCTTTATTCCACCCCCAAGAGGCTGCTCAATGGGCTTTGATGATCCGTAAAACCCAGCTCCGTTTCTAGCATGTAGAGCTTGTAACTTTTTTTTTTTTTTGCCTTTTCTGAATTTGAGTCCTTTATAGAGTATTTTGAGAGTTGGGCACCGTCGGGCGTGTTTTATGTCATTGCCTCTCCGATGGGCGATGAAGTTCTGGGATCAATTTTGTTATATGGCTGCCTCGCACAGCGCCACACTTGGAAGCATTACATTGCAAGAAGCGCTCTCTTCATGGCGAGATTTTAGATGTGGTAATTGAAATGGGAATGCCTGAAAGGACTATCGATGTCTCCACGCTGCGTGCAGAGGTCGGCAGCCATCTTGCAGAAGACACGCACGGATATATTGCCTTCTTCGCTCCCCATGGGGAAGAGTCTGAATGGGCTCATGCCCTCGCAATCTGGCCTTGCACATTTTGTCCTTAAGCACTTGTCCTTCCTTCACTCCCTCATGGATAGAATTGGAGGAGGACTTGACAGAATTTAATAGGAGCTATCTTTACTTTTAAGTTTTTGGTACTAGGGATTGAACCCAGGGATGTTTTACTACTGAACCACACCCCCAGCCCTATTAATTTTGAAACAAGGTCTTGCTAAGCTGCCCAGGCTGATCTCTTGTCTCAGTCTCCCAAGATCTGGGATTTAGGTGTGTGCCATTGCTCCTGGCTGACAATGAGCACTCTTGGAAAATGACATCACAGGGAATGAGGGGCGGGGGGGAAGCTTTCTACATGAAGAAAAGAAGGAACTGGGGCATGTGTCTTGGACAATTGCATCATTTTATCTTAAAACGAGTCTCGCAATGATCCAATTGAGAGAGAGGAGGAAATACAAGGATCATCACTCAAGTTCTCCACACTCCTTCTGCATCTTATTGGAGTGCAGGTTCTTTAGGGCTCCAAAGAGGCATGAAGACCAATTGGTTTATTTTGTGGATGAGTACACTTAAGCCCAGAAAACCACAGGACCTGTCCAAGGTCACACCAAGATAATGGTAAAACCCAGGCCTTCTAATTTCCAGTCACTTGCTGTCTCTCTGCAGCCCAAGCTTCTGTGTGATTCACGGGGCTTTGAGGCAAGACAAAAGCTGTCCTTGGGCATGCTGCCCTCCAAAGAAGCTACAGTGCCCTCCTGGTCATGGTTGGCTGTAGCCTTTGGGTGGCTACCACTCTGGTCACATTGATGCTGGAAGGAATGACAGGACCCGGTCTTGTTTTATAAGCAGGGTCTCATTGCTACGATTATTGAATGTATCTTTTAAAGATGAATATAAAACAGCTACCCTCCCAAGCAAATCATAAAACAAATTACGCCCTTGCCACCCAGAACTACGGAGAAACAGCAGGCTCTTCGTGGCACCGAGAGTAATGGTTGCAATATTAAAACAATGAGGGGAAAAACCAGGATCCAATCGCTGAAGGCAGGGAGGAAAACAGCCCCGCAATCCCCCAGGGATAATGGGTCTCAGCGACAGCTCCCTCTGATTTATTGTGCTTAATGTACTTATTTTTATTTGTGCCCTTCAACACAAAGCTTTGTCACTGAAGAGATTTGATAATGGCCTGTTTGCAGCCACTTAGGCTCAGTAATAAAGCACCACACTTGGGCTGTCTGTAGGTTCCGCCCGCTTCATTGGCATTCTCCCTCCGATTTCCCCTTCACTGGCTGAGATGGGATGGATGGAGATAAGGGCTTCTCTGCCTCACAGGCCTTCCCAGCATGCCTGCTGTCCCACCTCTACCCCATCGCCAGGTTCACTCTGCAGCCTCCCAGGCCCAGCCTGCTTCTCTCTCTTTCATTCTGGGCTGCTTTGGGACAGTGGCAGCAGGTAGAGTTTCATTTTGGGGAGATGAAGAAGTCCTGAGATGGATGGGGGCAAAGATTGCACGATCATGCGAATGTGCTTAGTTCCACTGAAAATGTGAAGGAAGGAACCCCCTATCCTGCCTGTCATAATAGATCCCTGGGACTTCGTCTTCATGCATCACCAATGAGAGTTTACTGCAGGCAGCTTTGGGGGTAAGCAAAAATAGCAGCAGAGGAGTGGGCATGTAAGGTTTCCCAAAAGAATGGGCTTGATTTAAAAGCCCTAGCGTGCACTGAACGCGGCAGCAGCTGCTTTGCAAAGATGGGTGTGTCTCGTTCCCCAGTTGTGAGTCAACTGTAAGGTTTTCATTTCAGCTTCTTCTCGGCTTTGGGGGAGGGAGGTGGAAACTTTCCAGGGAGCTCCTCAAAACACCGGCCGCCTTCGTGCAAAACCATGGCTAACCTGTTGAGTCTTGGGCGGGCAGAGAACTCTTGGCTCCCATTCTTTTCTAATTCCGAGCTTCCTCTCCTCCGGGCCCTCTTGCTGGTGTTCTGCCCTTAGGTCTGGTTGGGGCGGGGGAGATATTCTGCTGTGTTGCATCTAGCACTTGATCTCCATGGCACAGCTGGGCAGATGATTGGTTTCATTCTGAAAACCAAGAGAGAACAAATATCCAATTATAGACAACTCCAACAGTGTAACAGAACAGGACTGCTTTAAAACGCTGCAGGAGGCAGAGCAAGTGGGGAGCCAACTGGGGTGTGTGTTGGGAGCCCAGGGCATCCTGTGCCTGGGCTCCAGAAAGGGGGCCCCTCAGACCCTACGGAGGTTGTACATTCTGGCAGGGGGGTGGCATCATTGGAGGAGAGAGGGAGCTGACCACATCACACTGCTCTTGGCCCCTCGGGCACCCTCTCCTCTCCCTGTGCCTCTGTTAACAGTGCTAATACTCTGCTCCAACACAGGTGCATATGCTACGGCAATTCCGCTTTCAGTTACATACCCAAAAGAATTGAAAGCAGGGACTCAACTGGATATTTGTACACACACATTCACAGCAGCATTGTTCACAATAACTGGAAAGTGGGAGCAGCCTTACAGTGTCTATCAGAGGCCAAACGGATAAACGCAATGTGATATACACACACAGTGGCATATCATTCAGCCTCAAACAGGAAGGAAATCGTGTCCCATGCTACAACATAGATGAACGAACCCTGAGCACATTGTGTTTGGTGGAGTGAGCCTGTCACAGAAGGAAAAGTATTTACGATTCTACTTATATGAGGTCCCTAGGGTAGGCAGATTTGTAATAAAGACAGAAAGCGGAATGGCGGTTTCTTGAGGCTGGGGGCTGGAGGGGATGAGCAGTTAGTGTCTAACTGGCCGAGTTTTAGTCTGGGAAGATGAAAAAGTTCTGAAGGTGGGTAGTGGCGACGACTGCACCATTACATGACTTCACTTAGTTCCACTGCACTGCACCCTGATCCATGGTTAAAAGGTATCTTTTATGTTGCATATGTTTTGCCACAAAGGAAATAAGACACCTTAGCAGGCAGACTAAGGGGCTTGGCGTACCTACCTCCTGGTGTTTACGCCCTGGTGTAATTCCACTTGTCTGTGCAAGGGACCTGTGACCTGTTTCTAACCAACACACTGTGGCAGAGGTGAGGGGAAGGCGGCTGAGGGATCACATTGTGTTGCATTCTATTTCGTAAGACCCCCGTCTTGCAGGCAGACTCGCTCAAGGCTCTTCTTCTGCCTTGACGACAGACATTGCCACGTTGGGGGAGCTCACCCAGCAAGGAACTCTGAGTGGCTTCGAGGAGCTGCGGGCCACCCCAGCCATCGGCCAGCCAGAAGGTAGGGCCCACAGGCACAGGAAAACGAATTCTTTTAGCACCGAGTGAGCTTGCAGGTGGATTCTTTCTAGATCTTCCACAGGAGAACACCACCTGGCGGCACTTTGTAGCCTTGTGAGACTCCAACCCTCTTGGCTGTGCCCAGACTCGTGCCTGAGCTACAGAGACTGGGACCACAGATGACTGCTGTTCCAGGCTGCCACTCGACAGTAGTTTGTTACACAGCAATAGATCACCAATGCATAACCTCTCAGGAGGCTTGCCTGAATTGATTCCATCCTGGTCCTCCACCCTGGTCACATCAGCCCTGCATCTTCTTGTCCTCTGGAAGGGAGAGAAAGTATGCATGGCCTGTTTTTCTATTTTCTGCCTATGCTCTAATACATTTATGGTTAGAACCAGTTTACCCCCTCATCCAGTTCCTTCTATCTTCTGTTTTCTGGTTTATGGATTCCATCCAGAGACTCAGGGTTCTAATTTCCACCGCTTGCCTGTGCAGGTGAGCTCTCCCCTCCTCCACTCCTCCTCCAACCGCCAGTGGCGTAACCCCATGTCACACCTCTTCATTACCACATTCAACACAAAGCGTGAGTGATCATATTTTCTGGGGTGGCTCTAATTTTCGAATATTCTGTCCCATTTGTTGTCCCCATAAACAGCTAAACTGTCCTAGAAATTCTATTTCGGTGTGTAAGCTCTTACTGGACCGACTCCCATGCAATAAATTAAAAAAGAGCCGCTACCACTTTTTGAGCACTGCCGTACGTCAGCCACTTGATTAATGGTTCTCATTGTGTTTTCCCAGCAGTCCTGAGGAGACAGGTGTCATGGTGCCCGATGTGCAGAGGCGCACACTGAGAGGCAGTGAGGTTCAGCTTGTCACCAAGAGCTCATATGTGGCCAAACCAGGATGAGAACTCCACGCTGTGCTCTCCCTTGCCCGAGCTCATGGCCTCGGAAGAGCACGGAGGTATTTCTATCAGGTCCTATGTCCCAGTTTTGCTTGGAAGATAGATTTGCAGCAATAGAGGCCACCAGGAGGGCTCTGAGATTCATTCCTGATGGACCACGGTGGGACCACATGAGGTAGGGCCATAGTTGAAACCTCAAATTGAAATAAGACGACCAGGAGGTCAGGAATTCCAGGGGTTCCGGCTGCAGTGAGTTGCAGTGGTGGGGAGAGCGAGGGGCCGCAGAGGTTCTCCTTGTCTCTACACTGGAATCCTCAAGGAGGCTTCCACATGTACTGACTGGGTCAACATTCTCACTGCTGGAATCAAGACAACTGACCTTTAGAGGAAGGAAGATTTATTTGCTCACGGTTTTTTGGAGATTCTGGGTTCAGTCCATGTGAGGCCAGGGTCTGAAGCTCAGGGCATGGTGGCGGGAAGTGGAAAGAGAGTAGGCAAAGCTCCACTCTCACATCACAGAGACCAGAAGCAAGAGAGCGCAAGCAAGCAAGGGGATTCATAGACACAAGCACAATCCCTAAGGCCACACCCTCCGGGGACCCACCTTCTCCAGCCACACCCCACCAGCCTAGGTTACTACACAGATAAATCTATTTTAATGGATTTATCTACTGATGAGATTACAACCCTCATGACTCAATTACATCAACTTTAAACACCAATAAATGAGCTCTTCAAGGGCCATCCCATATCTAACTATGACACTGATGCCTAGGCTCCACCCCACACCTATTGCTTCATCTTAATTTTTTTGGTACTGGGGATTGAACCTAGGGGCATTCTACCTCTGAGCTAGAAACAGCCCTATTTTATTTTTTATTTTGAAACAGGGTCTTGCTAAGTTGCTGAGGGTGTCATTAAGTTGCTGAGTCTGGCCTTAAGCCTGTGATCCTATCTCATCCTCTCAAGTGAGCATCTTGGCACTAGGATCAAAAACTCCCCAGATGATGAGTGTGCAACCAGATTAAGAACACAGGGAGGGAAGGCCTCTGTGTGGTGAGAGGTTGAGCAGGAAGCAGAGGATAGAGCATGAGGGTGAGGGTGTGGCCCTGACCAACACCACAGCTCCCTCCCCACTCAGAGGCAGGCCCTGTGTGCAGAGCCTGGCCCACAGGAATGGCTTCCAGGAGCCCAGTCTGGGGATCCAGATGGGCATGCTCACGTTTTCCTTTACAATTGATAGATCCCTGCATCTTCAGTGCCTCCAATTCACCTCCTCCTCAGCACCCAGCGAAGGGAGCAGTAGTGCCCTGTGGGATTTGGGACCTGCATCCTACAGGCCTTAATAAGATGACCACTTGTGCTACATGGACTGCCTTTTGGCATTGCTTAGAGTTAATGGTTCATCTGGGGTCTGTGGCTTTCCCATGCCCCCTAAGTACCTCCCAGTGGGAAGGACTAGAGTAAAGCTTAGGGACCCCCTGTTTGTGTCCGCTAGAGTGAATGACATGGTGTTGATTTACCTGTTGGAGGTGTTCTGCACAACTTAATTTAGTAGTTGACTTAAATAATTCTTGATAGTAGAAACACAGAGAACCTAAGGGACCTTAGGAAAGTGACAGAGTTGATGATTGTCACCCTATTTCAATTTATGTCTCTGTTAACTCCTCCTTTGCTTTCTTCAGCTTGTTCTTTTTTCCTGTAACATCACTGTGTTTAATGTGCTGTGTAGATTACTCGAGTGAAGCTGATGAGGATAGGGTTTCTGTCTCCTTTGTCTTAGGCACAGGACACTTTCAATGCACACTCGTTGAGTGGATGAATAATCGTGTATTGGTGAATCGATGAATAATGGTGTCAGTGGGATCCAGAGGGGGACTCAGAATCATCTAAGGCTTAGTCTTTGGTTGGGCTCTGGGAGGAACTGCAGGCGATCCTGGGGTGGGGGTAATGGAGCATGATGGGTTAAATTTTGTTTTACCTACCCTTTTGTAGCAGGTGTCTTCTTTTGCAATTAAAACGCTTTTTTTTTTCTTTTTAGCCATTACCTTCTAATAGGAAATGACACTTGTGCAGACTTCAGTCTTTTATGTGTTCTAAACCAAGCCCTTTCCCCCGCTGAGGCTTCAATAATGCATCATTTCATAAGTTCGTGGAATTTAATGTGCTTCTGCGAAACCTCTAGTCGCAGCTAGGTAGTTAAATGAAAATTAACCACTGTAGGTTGGATTCAAAGTCACCTCTTCACCTTCTCCTTTTTGATTCCCTCCCTCACCCCACGCGTGCAAAACACTGTCCCCGTTTTCTTTTCCTGGCGAGAGAGCGTGGAGTGGTGCATGTGTGCGGGCTTCCCCGTGTGAATGGGAATGTTGATTTATTTCATAATCAGAGATCCATGAAAAAATAACAACGTGAATGTACAAGTTTCTGAACGGCCTCCTCTCCAGCTAAAGTACAGTGGAGTCTAGGGACCTGTAGCAAACTAATATTTAAGGAGAGTGCTGCTGTTGGACCACATTTCGGATTCACGGTGGCGGCTGGTGAAATTGGCATGTGTCCTGAGGAGGCTCTGAAGTGTACTCAGTCTTCATTCCTCCATTCATTTGTTCACTTACTCAGGGCCTAATGATCATTTTATATGTATGAGGCGCCCGGGTGGTGGATGTGAGAGGCTATTTGCATTAATGGCTTCCATTCTTCACACTTTCCTGAACTCCCACCCAGTGTCCCTGACTTTGGACTTGATCGTGCGACTTGCTTTGACCTGTAGGATGAAGTGAAGGTGGTTGAGTGTGAGTTCTAAGCCTATGCTTTACGCGATCTTAAGCATTTCTGCTTTTCCATGTGTGTGTTTGCCACAGAGCAGAGCATGCCCTGCTAGCCTGTGGGTCCGAGGAGGAGTAACATGGGGGGTACTTGGAGCAGACCCCCCCCAGTCAACCTGAGCGCTTTCCAGTGAGAAACCAAGCCCTGCCTAGATCAACCAAGTCCCAGCCAATTTGTAAATATAAAGGTGAAGAGATTATTGCTTTAAGACACTGGTTTATTGGGCAGCATTGTTATGTATCAGATGGTTGATGTGATGGGATAGTGATATGATTCAGACATGGATCCTGTTTGAATGACATCTTGGAGTTTGGTGATGGTGGTAGGCGGGTCAGGACAAGATTATTAACTGTCATATAAGATAAAGTGCTAAGTACCATGTGAAAGGACTTGCTATGGTTTGGGTAAGACTGTCTCCTGAAGAGCTTGTGTATTGATGTTCAGAGGTGATAGAATTGAACCATGAAGGTTCTAATCTCATCAGTGGATTAACCCATTGTAAAGGATTCACTGGGTGGTAACCTAGGAAGGTGGGGTGTGGCTGGGGAAGGTGGGTCACTGGGGATGTAGCCTTGGGAACTATGGATATGTCCTTGAACTCTCTTCACAGGTTCTCTATGCTTCCAGCCTCTGCAATGTGAGAGCAGAGCCCTTGTGCTTTCTTTCTCTTTCTCTGCTTTATGTGCCAGGCCCTGTGCTTTGCAGACTTCACCTGGCCTAACATGGACTTTACCCCTGAAATCTCCAGAACTAGGAGCAAATACATCGTCTAGGTCGGGGTCATCAGTTTTGTTGGGTCACAGCAGTAAGAGTGCTGACTGAAATAGGACCCAATGCAGGAGTTTCAGGATGGAGACTACAAGAAAAGCGATCAGAGAAAACCCCATGGAGGTGGATTGACTTTTAGAGAAGGCGTTTGTAGACTGTGTTCTCAAAGTCCAGAATAGAGGAACACTGATTAGGATTCGGAGTTAAAGATGTGCGATATTTCAGAGGTGATTGCTCATCGAAGCCAATGCATTGATGCCAACTTCCCATTAAATACCTAATGGCTTTACTTTTACTGGACCAAAAACAGACTCTTACAAATTAAAGGTAAATTGGTATCAGAGAGCAACATCTCTCTTTGGTAATAGCCAATATAGGCGCTACTTACCGCAGAGAATTATCCAACCTATATTTGGTGTATCAACTCCGAGCCAGGCATGTGTTTGCTAAGCATTTTATATGTGTGACTTCATGAAATCATTAAGAGTGGTAGATACTAATGTTTAATTCTATTTTCCAGGTAAATTAGCCAAGTTCGTGAGGGTGGATTACTTGCTAAATCATGCAATAACATCAAAGTCTCTTTCCACCCTCTCTACTTGTCCCTCTCATTATTGACTTCCTCCTAATTCATTTGTGTTGCTAACACATAGCACAGTGCCTTGCACATTGGAGGCACTCAAAAGATGTCTGATCAACGAAATTGAATAAATTTATTGAAAAGGAAGAATGCCTTCCTTCTGTATGGAAGTCATAGCCTGGAGGTGGATTCCTGGACTGATCCATATAAGACAAGTGAAGCAAGATCAGTGGTGGAAATATTGAAAGTACTTCCAGGTACTAGGGAGAGCCCAGAGAAGGGGCCCTTGATAGAGTCCTAGAAAGATAATATCTCCAGAAGTCGCAAACTCTGAAATGAGTCTCCAGTGAGGAGTCTGAATTGGATGAGGGAGGAGCGAGGGGCTTGCTCCAGAAGACACGGGAGCTTCCCCGGTACCCGGCATAGCTTCGGGTCATGGCAGTTGTCCAGTTGTGTTTCTCGTTCTGACCTGTTGCATAAGGGAGGTGGAGACAGTGGATCCCCAGAGCAGATGTGACCAATAAACTATGAAAACCTTTGCCTTGGCAGTCTCGTCACTTCTTTGTTTCCAGCTTTAGGGGAAACCGAGGCAGCACCCCAAAAGGAACTGTGATCTTAACTGTTGTCTTAAACAACCCGAGGAATTGTTGCTTAAGAAGGCTGGTTTATCACCAAGATAATGAGGCTCTCCAGCAGACCTGGAAATTCTGAAGGTATAAAATAAATTTGAAATAGCCTGTGGTAGTCCAAGCCTCCGTAAAATGATAGCCTGTGGCTCGTGGGTTTGGAAATGATTTACTGATGACTCTCAGCTTGACCCAGGCATGGATCTTGTGACATTCCTTTATAGGTTTCCACACCCCTCAGTTTCTTCTCACGGGGATATGAAGAAGTATGAAGTAGGCACAAAATCTGCATAATAGAGTTGCTGTGCAGGTTATTTATTTAAAAAGCTAGCTAGGACTTTTTTAAACACACCAACTATGTGCGATTAATTTTAGTTTCTGTGTGAATCAATTCATTTGACGTGTGTATGCACCTGCGTGTGTGTGTGTGTGTGTGTGTGTGTGTGTGTGTGTGTGTATGCGTATGTATGGTACTGGGGATTGAACTCAGGGTTGTTCTACCTCTGAGCTACACCCCAACCCTATTTTATTTTTTATTTTGAAACGGTTTTGCTAAATTACCACGTACTGGCCTTGAACCTGAAATCCTCCTGTCTCATCCTCCCAAGTACTGGGATTACAGGCCTGTGCCACCGCACCCGGCTAGTCATTTGCCATTATAAATCCTCACATAAAACCCCAAGATGGAATAAATATAATGGTGACCCCATCTTTACTTTGCAATCGAGGCAACATGGAGTTGACAGCCTGCCCAGGGATACGGGGAGAAACCAGGATTCGAACCCTGGAATCGTGCACTTAACCCCTCAGCCCTACTGACTTGGTGACTGGAACGTGGCAGGTGCACATGGATCATTAGTTCTCCATCCCCTCCCTTCTTTCCAGAGCTGGCCATGTTGTTGTTCTCTTCCAGTTCTGAGGAATCTGTGGGTCATGGCTGGGAGGGCTTGGGAAGGCACCAGCCTGGTTTCCAGCTTATGGGGCAGAAACTGGGGGTCCTCCCTTTTAGCACTGAGGGGCTGGTAATTTGTTTTTGCCTGTGTGTACTCATCCATCCATGCCATGAGGTTGTACAGTACACAGGGGCAGGGGCTATTTCGGCTTTTCTGGACCATACCATGTTCCTGGCATGGAGCTTATATCTCCCACACCGAGCACCCGGGAAACAGTGAATTAATGAATGCATTGCGTCCACCTCTCCCCGCGCTGACCCCGCGCTGACCCCGCGCTGATGTTCCGGTCTTTCCAGTCCACTGTCCATTCAAACCCTAGTTCCAATGGCCCCATCCCCTTATAACAAAAGTAGCACTCAGTTCTCTTCCTCACCAGCATTAAGTGTATAGAATAGAAATAGGATGGCAGAAACACATAGGCACGTTGTGAGCCTTGTTGGGGTCTCCTTCCCTTCCCTGCCCACAAGCCTTGTGGGGCCCCCCTGCAGACACACAGCCTGCTGCCTCCCCCTGTCATGCGCTCTCAGCAATGGCCTTGACGTGTAGGAGAAGTCTGACTTTCATCTCAGCTAGAACTTCAGAGGGGACCCCGAAAGATATGATCTAAAGAAACCATTTTGCAAACGTTCTAATATAAATTATTCCAGGTCCAACATCTCAAACTTGTGAATGGGGGGACTCCAAAGGCTACACCTCCTTTTCTCCCAGGGAAAAAGATGTCACAGATGGAGCTCAGGAGCGCTGTCAGAGCACAGAAGTCCGCCTGGCCCAGGAGGGAGCTCCGTTCATGTTCATGGACCTTTGCCACGGAAATTGTCAAGGCGGCTCCACTTGCCAACTGGACAATTAAACCAGAAGACAATACGACTGAATGGGAACCTTTTTTCTTCATAGTGAAGGAGGGGGCTTGTGGCAAAGCTTGTGTAATTAAAAGGACAGCAATGGCATTTCTAAAGGGAGTTTGGAGAAAATTCCAGAGGCAAATGGCACCTGTTGTGTGTCCTGGTTCACAGTGTACAGTTTTCCTGTGGGGTAGAGCTCAAGCTGTAGGACCAGGCAGACCTTGACTTTGGTCGGGCACTTGACGTGAGTGTGCGGCTGACTTTGAGCCACTGAAACGCCATCAGTCTTCTCATCTCTAAAGTAGGCGAAATCATTTTACACCTCTTGTGAGTTTAGTGTGAGGATCTATCGGTAGGTGCTTTGTAGGCATTTGGGGCTCAATGAACATTGCGGTACCTCCTAACCCCATTTGAGATGCACCCCATCTGTGATATTGATGTTGTACACCATCACAGGCATCGTTAGACGTCTCTCCCAAGCTCACATCACTGCTGGGACTGGCAGCCACGTGGACACGGTTGCAAGTGCAGCAGGGAGGGATTATCTTGAGGTTGTTTAAGATTTTGATAAAATGGAAAAGAGGAAGGTGTGTGTTTGTCAAATAGTGTTTCTCTGCGGGCTTGTGAATGTTTCATGAGACATTTTTTTAGTCACTTTTTTTTCATTTAAAAAATTTTAAATTGACATCTGGATGCTGTCTAAAATCAATATAAATATCTTCTGGGTTGTCCATGTAGCTCCTTATAACCAGACACTGGCCCTGGATTTGCACCAGGGAGTCACTGCTTAGGTACCTGGTGGCACCTCTTCGATTGGAGACAGCTAATGGCGGAAGGGCAGAGGCAGCTGACAGTGGAAAGGGGCAAGAGTGACTTCCCAGTGTTCCCAGCTCTGGATGAGCCCCATGTACAGGCTGGGGGCAGCGTCACTGGAGCCTGACCCACCTGAGCAGGCCAACCAGACGCCTGAGCAGGCCAACCAGACGCCCTCTGGGGAGCTGTGGTTTAGGTTCAGGGTGGTAGCGCTGACCATCATGTCAACTTCATTGGAACTTGTTATGGTGATAAACTTCTCCCCAAAATGTACAGTCGGCCCCCTATATCCCTAGGTCTGCATCTGCAGATTCAACCAGTCATGAATCAAAGATATTTTTTTAAAAAGTTGCATCTGTGCTGATCATGTACAGACTTTTTTCCCTTATCATTATTCCCTAAACAACCCCACATAACAACTATTTATATAGTGTTTACATTATATTAGGTATTATAAGTAATACAGAGATGATGTAAAGTATATGGGAGGATATGTGTAGGTTATATGCAAATACTATACCAGTGTATACCTTGTAAGTTTTTTTTTGTGTGTGTGTGTGGTACTGGGGATTGAACCCAGGGACATTCTACCTCCAAGCTACACCCCCAGCCCTATTTTTTTATTCTTTATTTTGAAACAGGGTCTCACTAAATTGCGGAGGGCCTAAGTAGCTGAGGGTGACCTTGAACCTACGATCCTCCTGTCTCAGCCTCCCAAGTACTGGGATTACAAGCGTGTGCCACCACGCCCGGCTGTAAGTTGTTTTGCTTTCAAGATTGTCTTAGAGCTGTTTTGGCAGCTAGAGCAAAATACCATAAACTGGATTTATAAGCATCAGCTGTTTGTCCTCACACTTCTGGAGGCTGGGAAGCCCAAGGTCAAGGTGCTGGCGAATATGGTGTCTAGTGAGGGCTACCTTCTGTTTCATAGTTGGCTCCGTCTCTCAGTGTCCTCATGTGGCAGAAAGAGCAAGGGAGCCCTTGGGTCTCATTTATTTATTTATTTATTTATTGGTGGTACCGGAGAGAGAACTCAGGGGCCTTCTACCTCCAGGCTACACCCCCCCAGCCCTATTTTATTTTTACTTGGAAACAGCTAAGTTGCTGAGAGAGAGCCTCATGAAGTTGCTGAGGTTGGCTTTGAACCTGCGATCCTCCTGTCTCAGCCTCCCATTGGGTCTCTTATATAAGGGGCTAATTTCATTCATGGGGGCTGCACCCTCATGACCTAATTATCCCTTAGAGGCCCCACCCCTAATACTATCACATAGGGGGTAGGATTTCAACATAGGAATTCGGTGGGGCGCAGGGCACAGACACTCAGACCACTGCAAACTTCATTCAAAGTTCACATGCCTTCTCTTCCCTGGGAATTTTGTTTCCCTTTCCAGTTCCCAGCCTGGGTACCACCTGCGCCCACCCAGGTCCCAAGTGAATTCCAGCTTCTTTGGTCTTCCCACACTACCTTGTGCCGAGCACAACTTTCCTTCTGTGTGTATTTGAGTGTATGAAGGCCTGTGAGGATATTTTCCCAGTTGATTTTTCAGGCTTTCGTGGGGTGCTTTTGTTAATTTCTCCCTTCTCTGTGGATGGACTGGAAGCTTCCTATGGGCTGGGGGGGACTCGTTTGTCCTTGTACTTGTATTCCAAAATGCCTACCTGGCTCTTAGCGTTCAATAAATATGTTTTATTTAATTTTTAAATTTCTTTTATTTATTTTTTATTTACTTATTTATTAATTTACTTTTTTTGCGGTACTAGGGATGGAACCCGGGGCATTCTACCTCTGAGCTACACCCCCAGCCCTATTTTGTATTCTTTATTTTGAAACAGGGTCTCACTAAGTGCAGATGGCTTCACTAAGTAGCTGAGGCTGGCCGTGAACCTGCGATCCTCCTGTCTCAGCCTCCCAAGTACTGGGATTGCAAGCATGGGCTACCATGCCCGGCTCTTAATTTTCTTTTCTTTTAATTGGTGTGGTATAATTATGCATCATATTTAGATTCAGAATCATAAAAATACATGTACACAGCATTCCTGTGTGTTTCCCTCCAGGTCCCTCCCTGCCCCCCCCATAATATTTACATTGATACAGGTAACTTCACGTGTGAACAGATGATTATTTGAATTGTTTCTATCATCAGATCTCCCTTTTCTCCTTCCCACCTCCTTCCCCCAATTCCCCTCCCCCATTTCACTAGTGTCTCCCTTCATTTATCTGAAATCCTCTTTTTTTTTTTTGTGGTACCGGGGATTGAACGCAGGGGCGTTCTACCTCTGCGCTACGCCCCCGGACCTATTTTTTATACTTTATTTTGAAACCGGGTCTCAC